>APFE031443636.1:1584-27740 GCA_000404065.3 Pinus taeda
GCAAAATGATTCGTTATGGTACAAAGATCGCTTATACCTCTGTAAGAATTCCTAGCTAAAACAAAAGATTCTTATGGAATTGCACACTTCTCCCTTAGGAGGGCACTCGAGATTTTTAAAACTTACCACAGGGTTAAGAAGGAATTTTTTTGGGAGGACCTTAAATCAGATATTCAAAAGTTTATGGTGGAATTTTTGGTTTGCCAACAAAATAAAGTTGAAACAATTAAGACACTGGGTCTATTACAACCTTTAATCATTCCAAGCCAACGTTGGGAGGACGTTTCAATGGATTTTATCACAGGTTTACCCAAGTCTGAGGGAAAGAGTGTCATCATGGTGGTAGTTGGCAGACTTACCAAGTATGCACATTTTTGTGCATTATCACATCCATTTAAAGCCAATATTGTTTCTAGTGCATTTATGGAAACAATTCAAAAGCTACATGGAAACCCAAAGATTATTGTAAGTGATAGAGATCCCATTTTCACTGGAAATGTTTGGATAGAATTATTTTCTTGTCTTGGCACTCAGTTAGCTCATAGCTCATCTCATCATCCTCAATCTGATGGGAAAATTGAGATAGTAAACAAATGTTTGGAAGGATATCTTCGTTGCTTTGTATCTGATAAACAGACACAATGGGTCAAATGGTTGCCTCTGGCTGAATGGTGGTATAACACTTCCTTCCATAAAGCAACAAAATGACCCCATTTATGGCACTTTATGGGTACCAACCACCATCAATCACATCATATTTAAGAGAAAATTCTAAGGTTCAAAAGCAAGTGGAACATCACATCGAACCATCACAACAAGTCCTCCAACTCTTAAAGGAATAACCTCGTTTGGGCACAAAATAGAATGCAAACAACAGGCAGACAACATCGCAAGTGAAAGAAGTTTTGATGTAGGTGATTGGGTATTCCTATGGCTACAACCATATAAACAAATGTCCCTCAAGCAAGCTAAGAAGATAATAAATTATCACCAAAGTATTATGGTCCATACAAGGTGTTGCAAAAGATTGGTACTATGGCATACAAATTGGAGCTTCCTGCAGCTTCTCGATTGCACCCAGTTTTCCATGTTCATGTTTAAAGAAGGTTATAGGCGACAAGCTCCCAGTTCAAACAATATTGCCAGAACTTGACGAGGAAGGAAAAATTATATTGGAACCGGAAGCAGTCACAGAAACAAGAACTCAGCAGCTACGAAATCGATCAATTTCAGAGTATCTTATCAAGTGGAAGAACTTATCCGCTGAAGATTCCACATGGGAGAATGAGAATTTTATGCAGAAGTATCCAGAACTACTCAAGCGTTGAGGACAACACTTTTTTGAAGAAGAGGGGCATGTTGGGTCCCTATAATACTAGTGATTACCCCATTACTATTGTAGTTGTACCCCTTATTAATATTGTTGTGCCCCTATTGTCCCCATATTGTATTACTGTGCCCCATAGAATCCCTCTATTGTTATTTTTGTGGCTTTATATTATTATTGTTAGGTCGGCTGGGTTATATTGTGACTCCTTAGACTCCTATATATAGAAAGGAGGTTTTATCATTTGAATCAGCCAAGAATTGTTCATTTATGTAATGTAAAGGAGGTTTCCCCCTCAAAGAGGCTGAATTCTAAGGCGCTGATCTATCTTTTCTATCTTTTCTTGAGCTAGTTTCATAACACTCCAAGAAATAGGTGATTCAAATTTGAAAATGCCTGGCTTTCGCACCCCAATTTCACCAACAACATTGCCAACTACTGGAAGGAGGATTTGAATATTCAGGGCACCGAGATGTACATGCTCCAGCAGATATTGAAACACATTAAATCCAAACTTAAGGAGTGGAACAAGAAGGAATTTGGTGATATCATCAAGGCTAGAATGAACACTGAGAAAAAACTCCAGGAAATCAATCAGATCAACACCACAGAGGGCTTCAATGAGGAAAGGCAAAAACTGGCCAACTCCTTGTAGGGTGAATGGGAGGAGCATTGCTTAAAAGAGGAAACATTTTGGAGACAGAAGTCTAGAATTCAATGGATAAAAGAGGGAGAAGGGAACATTGAGTTCTTCCAAAAATCCACTATAGCCCATAGGGCACATAACAGAATCACCAAGCTAAAGGATTCTCAAGGTATTGAACTTGTCACTTACAAGGAAATTGAATCAACCCTAGTACAACACTTCTCTAATATTGCAAAGGAACCATTGGAAGACAGATCTAGGTTCATTGATAAGTTCACCATGCACATTCGCAAGTTAGTCACTAGCGAGGATAACCATAATCTCAATGGGCCAGTCTCGGAAGAGGAGGTCAGTGAGGTTATCAAGGAAATCTGAAGTGGAAAAGCACCAAGCCCAGATGGTTTCAATGTTGATTTCTTCAAAGCTTGTTGGGATACAGTCAAACAGGATATCCTCGAGGTTGTGGAAGACTCAAGACAACACAAAAAGGTTTTGAAAGCACTAAATGTGACCTTTATAGCTTTAATACCCAAAAAGTAAAATGTTATGACTCTGGATGGGTTTAGGCCCATCACCTTATGTAATGTGATGTATAAAATCATCTCCAAAGTGATAGCCAATAGACTCAAGCCTCTACTTCCTACTCCCATCTGAGAAGAGAAAACAAGTTATGTGGAAGGAAGACATATTATGAACAGCATCATCCAAGCACATGAGGTGGTACACTCTCTCAAAAGCAATAAGTAGGCAGGTATGATCATTCAATTGGACCTTGCAAAAGACTATGAAAAACTCATCTGGTCTTACATCAAGGCCATTCTCAAGGCCTATGACTTCTACCATAACTGGATAAGATGGGTTATGGCTCTTGCAACCTCGACCAGTTTTTCCAATCTACTTAATGGAGCTCCCTCTAACACTTTTACACCTTCCAGAGGGCTCATACAAGGCGATCCGCTCTCCTCCTTCCTCTTTATCCTCATGATGGAAGGGCTGGGTAGGGAAATCAAAGCATCAAATGTTGAAGGAAGGATTCATGGGATCAAGCTCACCCCGAATGGAGAGGCTCACGCACATCAACAATTTGTGGATGATACTATGCTGCAGGGCATTCCCATAGGTAGGGAAACAAAGGAAATCAAGGACATCTTAAATGATTTCACTATGGCAGCAGGCACAGAGGTAAGCCAAAAGAAGTCAAAAGTTTTTTTTCTTTAACACTAATATTTCTATTCATAGACATATCACTAGGATTCTTGGTTTTCAACGGGACCAGTTACCTTCCAAATATTTTGGCATTCCTCTTACAGACAAACCTTTGAGTAAGCAAATTTGGGAGCTTTTTTTAAACAAACTTCAGGACAAAATCAGAAATTGAACTTGCAGGGCTCTCAACTTTGCAGGGCGACTTGTGCTTACTCAAGCGGTATTGCAGGCCATTCCCATTTTCATGTTTGCAACTATACCGACTCCTCAAGGTATTAAACAACAAATAAGAAGCATTAAAAGAAAATTTTTGTGGGGTAGAGGGGAAGAGAAGAAAAAATTGGCACTTGTTGCCTGAGACAAGCTCTGCAAGCCAAAAAGCCATGGTGGTTTGGGGTTGCATGATCTGGAAACCCAGAGTCAATCTTTGGGAGCAAATCTTTGGTGGAATTGGATCAAGAAGCTGAATTCCCCTTGGGCCAAGCTTTGGACACAAAAGTACACCAAGAATTTGCAGGAACAAGATCACATTAGAGTGATAGGTCAAATCAAGGGCTCACACATATGGAACCTTGCTTGGGAGAACAAATGGATTGTTCAACAACACTATTTTTTGGAAATTCGAGTAGGGGATAGGGCCCACTTCTGGGAGGACAACTGGCAATAGGAACCCATCTTGAACAAGAACAAACTGGCAGTCCTCAAGAGGGACACAGACAACAAAGGTCTTTCATTAGTTAAAGATTTCTGGGATCAGGGAAGGGATAAGGAAAAATGGAGGAAATGGAAGGATCTAAGTTATAATTAAGGGAGCCCTTTGAATGCCATGGACAAGGTTCTTACCATGGACCTAGAGCAAAGAAGGATTCTAGTTTCCTCCTCACCTGACCAATTGAGATGGGGAAAAAACAATGAAGGAAACTATACCCTCAAAGAGGCCAAACAAGCAATCACAGGATTTAACTTTGGAAATGCAGAGAAAGTCTAGCAGGAGTTGTGGCAAACTCCTCATTGGATGAAAATAAATTTTTTCATATAGCTAGTTCATCAAATAAAAATCCTAACTTGGGAAAACCTTCTTAAGAAAGGTTTCATTGGCCCCTCTGAATGTCTCCTCTGTGGCTGTCATGAGGAAACGATTGAACACCTTCTGAATCTTTGTTCCTTTTCTACTAAAATTTGGGATTGCGTGGCCTCAAGCTTCAGACAGACTAACAGGGACAAGCTTAGTATATCCAACACTTTATCAAACTGGAGGAAGAATTTCTCAAAAATGAGATCATCAACAAAGCCTGGATGCTTTCACCAGGCTTTGTCATGTGGAATATTTGGAAAGAATGCAATATGCGGATCTTCAAAAATAGAGCCAGGGAGCCCTTGCTTATCATCAATCAGATTTCAAAATATCTCAAGGAAACAATTAGGAGCATTATGAGAACAACTCCCTTGAATCCTCCTCTGCCTCATGAGGAACTCATTATTATTAATTTGGGTCTTTAGTCCATCATCCCTCAAGGATTAAAGAAGGATGTGAGAGCAACAAACTCTGGGGATGGGGGTTGGTAGACACCTCCTCAGGGCTTCTTCAAAGTTAATATTGATGGAGCCTCTAAGGGCAATCTTGGGGAAGCTAGCTTTGGGGGTGCCATTAGGGATCCTGTGGGTCACACAAAATTCATTTTCCATGGCCATCTAGAGAAGGGTACCAATAACAAGGCTGGAATTTTGGCTTTAGATCAATGTTTGGAGATCCTGGTGGAGACAAATATTCAGCATGTCATCATAGAAGTAGATTCGAAATTGGTTATCAAAGTAGCCAGGAAGATCCAAAATGGTACCTCACTAGATAAAGTGTCTAAGCACTGGAAGCTGCTGCAGGGTTTTAACCGAATCCAAGCACACTTACAAATCCTCAAAACTTTAAGGTTTGTTCATGTCAGAAAGAAAGCAAACATGTTGGTAGATAGATTGGCCATTGAAGGAGTCACCAACAAGGCTAGGGACTCTATGCACCCATGGGAGTTGTTCCCTGCCGGGAACCTTTGAGAGGATTATGTCACACTAGCAAATACAGATTGGGATGCATGGATGGAAAGTGTTGAACCGAAGGATAGGGGTGAGGATAACATCTCCTAATTCGTCTTTCATGGCTTTTAGAGTCAGATGAAGGTTTCGAGTTGGACATTGTTACAGATTGGTTTATCGAAGTACAGTTGGCTTGTTGGGATTCGATAGACGGTATCCATTTGGCAAAACCACGAACGAAAAACTACGAGTGGTATATCGTGTGTGCTTTAGATGGTTTATGGTTTAGTGGGAGGAGCACATGATTCCACTTAGAGGATTACACATGGCATCGTGATGAGAGAGGAAATCACTCTCATGTGCAGTTAATCTCTGTGCATCTTGGTCGCACGATATCTCTGTAGGGTGTTGGATTGGGCCGCTCCTTTTAACGGCTAGGATTTGTCAGGCGAGTTACTCAAGGCTTCGGACCCAAGGGTCGTCGGTGGGTCCCTCTATGGGCCCGGCTCTCCACAAAAACAATTTACTTTTCCTTAAATGGTTATAGCGTGGATTTTGTTGGTTTCTGGTTTTGGGTAATTGTTTACTACGCATGGATTTCATACCTATTTTCTCTTTGGACTCTCCATTGGGCTACTATTAGTGCCTCTTTGATCTAAGGGTTTCAGTCCTACTTGCTTCTTTACTGCCCCTATTGTCTGGGGCTTTCTATACTTCGTGTAATTTATTTTGATTAATAGAAGGTCTGTCTCTTACTTACCAAAAGAAAAAAACTTTTATAACTAATAAAGAAAAGAAGAACAAGAGATATAAAAACAAATGTAGTAAGTGTTATGGAAGAAAAATATAAGGTTTGTACACAAAGCCAAGATTCTCTCTCTCTCTCTTTCTCTCTCTTTTATATATATATATATATATATATATATATATATATATATTATATATATATATTATATATATATATATATATATATATATTATATATATATATATATATATATATATATACCAAGATGCATGCATTCATATAAAAGTTACTTTATAATAATTTGAAGGTAGGATTAAAAAGAAAAAAAATTAAAAATACATTTATATAACCATGTAACTTAGTAATTTCCTTAGGTGTAGCTTTGCATGCTCAAAATTTAACGCAATACCAACTGAAAAAAATATTCCCATAATACTAATATGCCAAACAAAATAAGTAAACACCAAATAAAAACCCTATTTAGAAATTGTTAGTATGACTTTTGAATACGTATAAACATTCTACTGGGACTTCAATTAAAAAATACAATAAATTTTAAAATTGGAAAAAATAAACATTTTCAGGTCAAATTTTGGATCAAACCCATGTACTTCACTATTTATTTTCAGAGACAAATTGAAGTAAGCCTTGAAGGCCTTCAACACAAAATACCTATCCAAAATTCAAAAAATGGTGTAAGATCCTATGACCTGTGATTGAAAATTTTTAGAAGTGGTTTAGTTGCTCTACCCATAACTTCATGTGTGTATCGAACTAAAATGTGGAACTCATATAGAGCTAATTTCTATGTAAAAAACTTAAAAGAATCAGAATAAGGATGATAATGATTCCAAATGGGGTTAAAGTAGGTTATATACCTAGAAGTGAGTGATTGAAGATAACATATGTCCTTTTGATAACCCATAGTTAATCCTCAATTAGAATTCCTTAGAAAAGTGACAATAGTTAAAGTTAAATAATTAAGGATCTCCCTAGAATTTAACTCTATTAGGGTTTGAGGAAATTACCTTACAAAGAAAACACAATACTCATCTCTATAAAAACGGAGAAGAGTACCCCTTTTTAGGCACTCTAGAGGGAAACTGAATTTGTGGCCATGAACCCTCCTAAGAAAAATCACAATACCTAAACAATCATATTGTGACATTCAAAGAAACTCATTGGAATCTTTAGGATTATATTGGATAGAGCCATTAAGAAAACTTAGCAGACAAGTCTCCAAGGATAGAAAAAAGGAACCTTGTATTGGGTAGGGTATGTGTAGAATTGTAAATCTCCTTTGCACCACCTAACCATTAACAATGAAACAAAATAAGTGAGTTTTGGTATAGTAGTTACCCTAATTCCCTCCCATACAATATTTACCATCCATTATTTATGATTTGATCCATACTATCGAAATTCATAGGTCAACAAGGTTCCACAAGTGTAATAGGGACCCATGTCACATGTTGATATTCACGTGAACTTGGTGTAGGTGTAGGCCATTAAGATGGAATTATATATATAATAATTAAAACGTAATTCTTTTTTGATGTCAACAAATGTTTTGAGAAATTTTAACTGATCGTTGGTAACTAAAGCTCATATGTTGATTTACAAAATGTGCGTGTGAAATGCTATGCTAGATGAGAGTTGTGACTAAGTCATGGAACCTTTATTAATGTATAATGCCAATGGTCATGAGAATAGGACATAAATTTAATATAACAAAATGAGATATATTTGTATATAAGGATTGTGGCATTTGTAGGATGGAATGAATGTGTGTGTGTGTGTATATATATTATATATTATATATATATAGATATAGATATAGATAATATCTATCTATCTATATATATATATATATATAGATATATATATATATATGATCAAGGTGGATATTGTGGCCACTTTCCTATTCCACTTGCACCCCTAGCACTATTTCATTTAATTTCCTAAATTGTAGCATAGTTTACTAATTTTGGCAGCTTTTTAGGTCCTAAAGTTCGGGAACCATTTTGAGGTGCTAAAAACAATTTTTTTGGACACGAATTTTGTAACCCTTGAATGTATATTTCTAACAAGGTCTCGTATGTGTTAAACATATATTGTATGCGAAGGTTTTGACCTCGGGAAGTCAGTGTACCAACTAACCACAACAGGGCCCACAAACTTTTGGCATTTCATATCCGAGGGTTAGGTTTTTGGATGTTTTGATTTTTCCCTTGTTTATAAAAAATAAAAAGGCATATGAGCTTCAATGTACCATACTCTAGAGACATGTTGTTTCCACATTGCTTCTCAGAGATAAGGTACCATCACTCAAACTTCTTTATTTCCATTCTACATGTAAGCAATTTTTAGCATTTTGTTATTAGTGAATTGAAGTTGACATTCCATTGTAGCTCTATGTTTCTATTTATATTTATATTTTATTTCATTCTTCCACAAGTCTGGATTGGTGATATCATAATTGTCTACTCTTTCTCTACTTTTTTTTGCATGCCCCCAATGAGATCACGGTATAAGGAATTAGGGCTTGAATTGGTCGAACCTTTGCAAGACTAGTCTTGCTAAACCTAACCACCTACCATGGAAGAGGTAAAGAAATACAAGGGAGAAAAATATTCTTTAAAAATATTTCTCGAAGAATCCCTTGAGTGACAAAGGAATGAGATGATGGACAACCCTGCCAAAATCCTTCAACAGATGTCCACATGCGATGCATCTTCATTAAGTAACCATCCCATAGGTGCCACTCCTTTTAAAGCACAATCCAACTTTGACATTACCATATTTGAAGGCCAAATAGATGCAAATGTGACAGATAAATGGTTCAATATGTTGGAATTATATTTTTCAATTCATGGTTTGTCCAATTAGGAAAAAATTACTTTTTCACTCAAAGTCATTCCCCACATCAAGGACTAGTGGGAAATCTATTGTGAGTAGATAGAGGAGAGGGAACCCTGACTATTTTGAGTCATACCCACCTAAAATTATTTTTGAGACACCTTTAAGAAACATTATTACCCTATTGGGAGCTATGCATATAAGTACATAAAATTGACACAGCTATGACAGGGAATGGGCCAACATGTGCTAGAGCTCACAAACAATTTTCATACCCTTCGCACGAAGTTGGGTATTAAATATTTTGAGTAGAATTACGTACTCAAGCACTGTGGTTGTATATAAAAATACATCAAGCATGAGATGGACGTCTTGGATATCTCCTGAATTGGCGCCCCCTATTGATATGTTTTCAATATTGAGAAGAAATTTAAATAGAAGAAGTGATAATTTAGATTTGAAAATCCAAAGCAAGGGAAAGGCACCCCAAACTATAGAACAAAGGATAAATCCAATTTAGGGTGACCTAGGATGAGCCGTTGAAGCCAAAATAAAAGAGAAACACCGCAAAGACAAAGAACGACATAAGAAAGTTGTGTGAGTTCCATAAGATCCACACTCACAAGACAAGTGAGTGTTAAGACAAGATGTCATTGGTGGTTGAGGTAAAGGATTTAGATTCATATGAATTTTCTAACTCCAAGTCAGAACCTAACAAGGAGAATGATAAAGGAAAGAAGATTATTAATGCAGAACCCAGCGCCACCATTGCCATAACCAAGATTGAGAATATTGAGCCCAAAGATCCAAACGAAGGAGAGCATCTCTTCCACTCATAGATGTGGGTGAAGGGGTCTCCATTGTAGTTCATTCTCAACAACAGGAACCAAAAGAACCAAATCTTAGTTGAGTTCGTTATGTTGTTATGCCTATCGACCATAGTAGACCTGCAACCATACACTATCGGGTACCTCAACCAACGATGAGATCTTTGCATCAGCCAACAATGTTATCTTTCATACAACATCAAACCATTCATGGATGAGGTATTATGTGATGTTTCTACTCTTCAATTTTGTGATGTGTTATTAGGCTAACCATACTTGTGGAGGAGTCATGTTGGGTATGAATCGATACCCCACACTATTATTAGTACTTTGGGAATTAAGTTATACAGGATACCAAAGGTAGGGCATCCTACCACCATCTCTTTGATCTATGCTAACAAATGCAGTAAGATCATCTCCCAAATCAAGAATTTTTTATTTTATTTTCTTTCTTTCTCAAAGTGATGGGAAGATGGAGGCTACATCCATGGCCCCCTTGAAGGGATCCATTGTGCAATAAAAGTAGGTGTATAAGGTCACAAAATAATATAGGGACATCTTCTCCTCATCCATAGTAGTACCTTCACACTGTCAAGTCAAGCATTCAATTGATCTCACTCTCGAAATACTTATACCTAATGGGATGATATACCACTACTCTATTATGGAAAATGAGGAAATCAAGTGGCAGTTCTAGGAGTTGTTGCAAAAAGGGAACGGTTGACCAAGTTCCTCACCTGGTGGGAGCCAATTTTACTTGTACAAGAGAAGGATGAGATGTGTAGACTCTGCATTGATTTTTGGGAACTAAGTAAAATCACTCTCAGGAATAGGTATCCAATCCCATCGACTGATGACCTTCTTGACTAGCCCAAATGAGCCAAGTATTTCACTAGGTTCTAATAGAACCCAAGCATGTATGGAAGATCACCTTCAAATTCAAGGACAACCTTTTTTAGTGCTTGTTCATTCCTTTCAAATTGAAAAATTCCCCTAGAAATGTTATGAGTCTCATAGATGATATCTTGCAGCCCTTTAAAAACTCATTTGTGGTTTTATATATAGACGACATCCTAATCTTATGAAACAGTTAGGAAGAGTAGTTTCAACACATTTAGTAGGTTATTCAAATCTTGTGGTAGCACAAACTATGTGTGAACTTCTAGAAATTCACCTTTGGCATGAGCTAGGTCCAATATCTAGGTTAGACCATTGATGAGAAACGCATGCATTTGAATTCGACTAAGATCCAAGTAATTTTGGATTGGCCAACCCCGACTACTCTACGAGAGCTTTAAAAAAATTTTAGCCTTGCTAATATTTCTTCTAGGTTTGTGTTGGGATTATCTCATACCACATAATGTTTGATTCAACTTACCAAGGGTGGAGTAAAATTAATATTACACTATTTCGAGTCCCAACATAAGGCATTTGTTGATCTGAAGCACCACCTCTTCTTTGCACTAGTTTTCACATGGCCCAACTTGCAAGAACCATCTAAAATTGAGATAGATGCCTTTAACTATGCTATTGATGTAGTTGTCACCTAGTAAGGGAATCACATTGAGACACTTTTTGACATAATTCAAAAATACCCCACCTATAATAAGGAGATGTGTTCCATCATGCAGGCCTATCAACAATTGAAATAATACATTCTGGAGAAGGAGACAGTGATCCACACAGACCACTGATTGTTTTTGTTTATACAAACCCAAGGGAAGCTGTAGAATGATTACCATCAAATGTGATCCACACATCTGCAACAATTCCATTTGAATATCAAATACAAGAAAGATAGCACCAATCATGTTGGAGATGTCCTCGGTTTGCCATCAGTTGTAGCATTGACCATTGTTCTCAACACTTGTTGCCATAATACCTCTAGATGACCATAGGTAGATAAAAATGATCCATATTTTACCACCACATACCATATTGTAGTGGATGGAAGGAAAGTTCTAGAATTCCACCTCCAAGATGCATTATTATGCTACCTAGGACACCTTTTTGTTCCATCAAGTGAGTGTGCTGAGCCAATTTGGGAGGTGCACTACAGTCGGTTCGTTGTAAAATTTGGTGTGGAGAAGACTTTGGTCATACTACATAACTATTTTTATTGGCCAAATCTATAATAGGATGTTGGAAAATACATGAGATTGTGCACATCATGTGCAATCACCAAGCCAACTATTAAGAAGAAAGGCTTATATACTCCTCTACCTACTCCTATCTCACCTTGTGAATCCATCTCCATGGACTATATGTCCATCCTTCCTTCTACCAAGCATGGAAATGACTCTGTATTAGTGGTCGTCGATAAATTTTGTAAGATGGCCTACCTGCAAGAGGAGTATGACAACAGAGGCCACTTGCAGAATCTTACTTTAATGAGTGTGGGTACAGAAAACCATTATATTTAATTGAGATAGCAGGTTCCTAAGCATATTTTGGTCAATCCTCTGGTCATTGTTGTATGCCAAACTGACAAAGTTGACTAGATTCCACCCTAGATTGCTAGACATAAAAGGTCATCAACAAGATGTTTCCACATATACTATGCATGTACAATTCTAAGAATTTGCATATATGGGATGAGAGTCTTCCCTATGTGCAACATAACCGAGCTCTCCATAGCATGAATAGCCATAACCTCTTTGAAGTGGCCCTTGAAGTTCAACCATTATGTCCCCTTGATGTTGCACTATCTTTTGAAACTACAAAGGAATAATTTTTCCATGTTTATTGTAAAGTTGATAAAGCCACCAGAATTATTGAGCACATTCAACACATCTACTAGTAAGTTCATGACATGTTGGATAAATTCAATGCATGATCAACATCAGGTGCCCCATAAGCTTCAAGTGGGTGACAATGTTTGGTTACGTCTATAGAAAGAGCCCCTTGCTAGAACCCATCATAAGCTTCAACCACTCTGATACAATCCTTACACCATTATCAAGGTTGTGTGAGATGATGCTTTCGACCTGAGTATTCCCCAATTCCTTGGATTGCATGCCATATTCAACGTGGACCACCTTTGGCCATACTTTCCACCATTAATAGACACATCAAACATTGTTGAGGAATTAAGAACAACAAAACTCAACATGGACTGCATTGAAGAGGACACAACTAATCATATCATGGACATAGATCAAGAAAAATCACAATAAAATATCCAACCATATCAAGTTGTCAAAGTGTTCCAATCATCGCACCAGGTCAAGTGGCTCGCCAGGGACCAAGTTCAACAAAAATTTACCCATCACATCGAGGTACTCAATGCAATGGGGACCATTACTTCCCGGGGGGGAGGACTCCTCTAGGTGGATATTGGTGACCACCTACCTATTTCACTTAAACCCCCAACATTGTTTCTTTTAGTTTCCTTAATTGCAACATAATTTATTATTTTCGGCCATTTTTTGGGTCCTGAACATCCAAAGTCATTTTAAGGCCTTAAACAATTATTTTTTGGAAAATACTTAAAACCTCTACCTCTGCGAGGGTGATGCAGTAAAAAATTGTAGTACTCAGATAGATATTTCTAACAAGGTATTCTACACATCAAATGAATATCATATGGAAACGTTATGGAGCTCGAAAGTTGGCATACCAACTAACCCTCACGGTGTTCACAAAATTTTGGTGCTTCATTTCCTAGGAGTAGGTTCTTAGATGCTTTGGCTTTTCACTCGTTTCTCAATAATCATAATGCCAGTGAGCATCATTATAAAACTGTTCATAGGCATGTAGCCACCACATCTCTTCTCAAAGATAAGATACGATCACCTAGTCTAGTTTATTTCCATGCTGCATGTAAACAATTTTTAGTATTTTTTCATTAATGAATCGAAGTTTACTTTCCATTGTAGGTCTATTTTTTTGTTTGAATTTGTAGTTCATTCTTTCTTGCATAAATTTGGATCTATGGCATCAAATCAGTTTTCTCTTCTCTATTTTTATATGCATGTCTCCAACGAGGTTGGGGTATAAGGAGTTAGGGCTTGAACTCATTGAAGCTTTTCAATACCAGCCTTACCAACCCTAAAAACCTCCCATGGTGGAATAAAAGAAAGCAGAGGGAACTAAATATCCTCTCGAAATATTACTTGAGGAATATCTCGAGTGAGAAAGGAATAAGATGATGTACAACTTTTCCTAGATCCTTTGGTGTATGCCCATAAGCAATGCATATTCATCTAACAGCCACCCTAGAGATGCCACTCCCTTCAATGTACAAGTAAACTTTAATATTCCCATATCTAAAGGGAAGATAGACACAAATGTCATAGATAAATAGTTAAATATTTTAGAAGGACATTTTTCGATTCATGATTCTTCTAATAGGGAAAATATTACTTTTGCACTCATCAAAACCATCCCACATGTCAAGGACTAGTGGGAAACATATTGTGAGCAGAGTATCAAAAACGAACCATCACTATATTCATCCACAACCACTTGGAATTATTTATGAGATGTCATTATGGAACATTATTACCTTGCCATGGACTATGAAGATAAGTGGATAGAATCGACCACACTTCTGTAAGGAAGGGACCAAAATGTTTTGGAGGTCACAAATATTTTTAATGCTCGTCGCATAAAGTTTTGCATCAAGGATTATAAGTAGAATATGGTACTCAAGTACTGATGCTATCTATGCAAAAACATAAAGGATGCGATGGAGCTCTTGGATATCTACTCACTTGGCATCACCTCTTGATATGTTATCAAGATCAACCAAAAATTTAAACAAAAGAAGGGAGGCTTTGGATCTATGAATCTAAAGCAAGGGAAGGGCACTCCCAAACCATAGAAAAAAAAGAAAAATTCCAATGTAGGATGATACAGGACAACCTGTCGAAGCCACAATAAAATCATATCACCACACATATAATGAAGAACATAGGAAAGTGGTGTGAGTTCCATAGGATCCCCACTCACAACACAAATGATTGTTGAGCCAAGAAGTCACTGGTGGCCAATCTGAAGGCTTTAGATTTAGATGCATGTTTTGACTCTGAGTTAGAACCTCACAAGGGGAATGATAAAGGGAAGTAGATTATTGATGAGGAGCCCAACACCATCATTACCAACACCAATATCTAGAAGATTGAGCCTGAATATCCACATTAAGGCTAGTGTCTCTTCCACTTATAGATTTGGCTGAAGGGATCTCTACTGCAATTCATTATCAATAACGGAATCCAAAATAACCTCATATCAGTAGAATTCATTACGCAAATTGGCCCACCAAACACACTACATCTATAGTAATACAACATTAGGTAGCTCCACCAAGGATGCTATTGTCACATCAGCCAATTAATTTCTCCCCCAATTCATTGGAATATAAAAAAATAAGAAGAGCCTAAGCGATATGGATTTCATTCTCTACGGGAAAGATACGATCAACTAAGGGTGGAATCGATTCAACCATTTTCTTAACTAATGGTTGGTTGTGAATAGATTGATGATATTCACATTAAGAGAGAGTGAGATTGACTGGAGAAAGATTGTGATCAATCACTTCATCAACTAGTGGAGGACTAGGAGAAAGCTTTTTATAAGTATCTAGAAATCGTGGCTAAGAAGTTGTAAGTTTGTTCAACACTTTTGAGGCTTCATCCATATAAGAGAAAATGTGAATTGGATGATTCCCTTCACATAAATTACAAGGAAACTTAACTTTACCATTGTTTCCATGAACATTATTATGAATAGTTGAATATTTTTCACCAACATTATCTCCACAAGTTGACGATAAAGGGTGATATGAGAGGGTGAACGACACTTCTAATAATGTGGAAATACTAGGAAAATATCTAGGACAGTTGCCACCCTTACATTACATGCAAGGGAATTTAAAATTGTAGGGTTCATTGGAAGATGCTAGGTGTGGAGTCTGATTATCTTATTTATTCATAGGTATCGCCGCATTGGACCTTAGTTCGTTTCCACCCATAAATGTGCGTCGCTAGGGCAGTCCAAGGGGGGCGACAGTGGAAAATTACCTTGTAGAATGTTGTAATTTTGTAGTCAATCTGGGTCATTCATTAGGCATAAATCTAATGGTAGAGGTTATTTTTTATTTAGTGTTTTTTTCCCTAGAAGGGAACCCCTCGCTATATATCATGGAATCGTATTGCGGCTGCGTAGATCTATATTCTGTGTGAGACAAATAGAAGAGATTGTGTGAGAGTGAAGAGGGAATTACAATGGATCTGATATAGGTTGTATCTCTTGATTTTGCTAGATAATATAAAAGGAAGGACTGGTTGTTTCACTGTGGACATAGCCCAAATTGGGTGAACCACATATATTTATGTCTCTGTTGGTTTATGTGTTTTATGTGTTTATATTTCTGCAGTATTTTATGTGTTCCATTTCTCTGTAATATATATTTTCTAACAAAAGGTTCCTCTATACTAGTTGCATCGATAAAAATGGTTTATTGGTTTCCCCTCTACTTACTTTTTGTCTTCTTCTTCTTCATCCCTTTCTTTTTATTCTTAGTATGCTAGTTAATAGAATCAAGAATTTCACTAGGTGAGGAGGAATAAAGGAATGAAGAAATAATAGTTAGAGAAGAAAAAGTGTCAAATTTAGGATACTCTTGAGGTTGATGTTTTTTAGGTGGACGAAAACCTAGTTGAGAAAAAAATTAGACATTCAGAACCAAAGCGGTGAGAAATAACCATACTCGCAAACCAATGGTAAATTTGGGAAGGGACAATGTTACCATATAAGAAGCATCAATATATCCAAAAGAAGGAAGAGGTCCAACATTCCCATGAGAGGGGTTTCCTTGATGGGTAGAATCAGGAGTTGTCTGTCACAATTAATTGCAACATAAGATCAACTAAGGATTTGTTCCACAGGGAGGATATTGTTGCACTAACAATTAATTTATTTTTGAAATTAAAGATACAAAAGAAAACAGAGTAAATAGGCAAAATAGTGTACCAAGCAATTGTGAACTGCAATATACCACCATGGAGAACTAAGGATTTACTTATGGGGAAAAAATATCCCTGAATGTTGTGTTTAGTGTATCACAATATACAAGTAAATCTACTTGGTCACCAATGGTGGGATAACAACCTACTAGGTACTTCCAAAATATACCCAAAGGTATATGGATGTGTAGTCAGTAGTAGTGTTGTCTAATGTGTAATCATTCGATTAGAACATTCCCATAGACCTATCATGCATGGAGCACCATCCGATATACTCAAAGGTACGTGGAGAACGATATTATACACTTACCTACGTAGAACATCATATCACCCTTGGAATGTGACATTGAAAAATGTTGACAAATCCTACATTTAAAGATGTCAGAACACATCTCTAGCCTCCACCTCTATGTGCATCATTATGTTCCAAATTCTCCTTAGGTTAATTGACTGAATTTTTTAGTTTAGATTGAATTCTCTTTTGATTTCAAGGGTTAAAAATTGATGTCACCTAAACACACCTATGGAAACATTAATATGATAGAAAGAACTCTTTTCATTTTCATTTTAACAATGAGAGGCCTAACCAAGTAGGGAAACAATAAATCAATAAACAATGCAACAAAGTAATGATGCAACAACTGATCTCCTCAAATTCACTATTCCAATCAATATCAAAGCCCTATGTGCAATGCAAATTTTTTTTCTTTTATATTATTTTAATATCTCAAATGCAAAGAACCATATGAATGCAACTTGATCGCTAAAGAAAAGAAACCACATAAAATTTAATTGTAATTTAAAAGTTACTTTTCAAATTCAATAATCCATATATGCATACAAAGCTAAATTGATAGGAAGAAATAAAGAATGAAGAAAAATCTTATCATAAAAGGTGATGATACTGAAATGGGGAAAGGTTCGCAAAAAAAGAAAGAAAAAAACTAAAAAATTGCTAGGAAAATGAAGCAAACCTATGAATAATGAACAAAAGAAGATTTAGTAAATTTAATACAAAATCAAGTGTTGTATTATCTTCAAAGAAAAAACAACACACTAAAAGGCACAAGGAAAACAAAATGTACAAAGAAAATCAAAGAGAAAGGAGAGAAAAGAATTTTTTTTCATTTTACAAGGATCAATGCAGGTCCAGAATAGGCATCAGTTCTTTTTAGTGCAGGCATAGAGTAGGAGAGGGTGAACTAGAGCACTCTGCCTCTAGAATAGGGGGTGTGTTGAATCTTATTCGATCAAAATACAACACAAAAAATAAAATCAAGGTGAGAGAAGGGTTTTCCAAGGGTTAATCAAGGTCTGAGAGAGGCAATAAATGTTGATTTTAGAGGTGAAAAGGGTGTTAAGGTCAAGGAAACCCCTAAGGGAAGAAAATAATCCCCAGTTGAGTCACCAATTTGTTATGCAATATTTACGAATATGGACAAAAGTATTTTTTCTAGACCTAGTGGACTAGTGTAGAAAAATAGGAAGCAAAGAATATAGAGTATTAGAGAAATTGAAGAATGGGAAAGAGGCTTACTTGGAATCTGTCGCAAAATTTAATTTCTTCCTGGAATGTAAGCTCCAATCATAGCCTTGATCTTTATAATTAAAACCTACATATGCAACCAAAACAAGCCAATGATCCACAACATCTACGTAGCATAATTCAATTAATCTATTCAATGAATCAATGAATCAATGAGCCATTGAAATACATGAATGTAAATGTAACACAACACATATAGGAAAACATGATACTCTTTGTATTAATATAAATAGGAGTGAGTTTACAACAAAAAATAGTAGTTGATCTTGTAAAGATCTCCCCAAATTGGCTTGTGCTTCCTTGTTAGTAAGCATACCTCAATATCACCCTAATGCATGAAGATGATGACTCTCTTAGATTAAAGGAAATAACATAAGGGCATGCCTAATCTCCAAAATCCAATCCTGATATTATGGATGGAATTAAATTTATAAGAGATGGATGGTAGTTTAGGATTGACCATAATGATCTTGAGATCCACTTATGATGGGGGGATGAGCTCAATGGATAATACATGAAGTCTCTAAGGTAGGATAAAATAGGAATCAATCTTCTTGCCCATAGTATATGGTTAAAACAACTGTTAGAAGTTTCTCGAAGACAAATCTATAGAAATATTTTTAATTTTCCCAAATTTCTAGAATCAACACACCCCTAGCAAGGAGAAACTAGTGTTGATCAACACTAGTGTAGAGAGGTGAAATCAATGTTAAAAAAAGTTGGATGAAGGGGAAGGGTGAATTAGGGATTCAAATCATTGATTTTTAACAGTCAAACTCAGAAACTCAGACATTTGGAAATGTCATTATTAGGGTTTTTTGTGGGGATGATGAAAACTTGTTCATGGATGTTGAACGACCCATTTTGCAGGCCTATTGACCAGATAACACAAAATGGCCTATAAAAAATGTTCACATAAAGTGAAGAGTCAGAAACTATCACTGATGACTAAAGTATTTTACTTTGTCACAAGTTCAGATCAAGAATAATTAGCTGATACCATCATCTATTAAAATACATATTCATCATGATATCTTTATTGAGGGAGGCATACCCATGTTGAACACATAATATTACATTACATGTACAATGATCAATGATTCTATCCAGGGATGAAAAAGAGTGGACCCATGCTTGGATGCCTGTTTGTATGATCATAGCCGTCATAATTTTGTAATCATGTATTAATATTAAAAGCGTAACCCGAAGGGATGGAACTAGATATGCGGTCTTCTATCTTGTTCACACGATTATCTAATGTACAAATATAACCATGCGAATAAATGAGTTGGATTCGAACATGGTAGACACCTTTTGATTACCGACCAATGATGTAAATCATTAACGAATGCAAGAGAAACCACTAATGATATTAATGGATCTCAAGGTACCAAAGTACAATTTGTATAGTGTGAATGAGAGAGTTGAAGTTGAACACCATAGATAATCTTTCAATCAAAGGCTAATGATGAAAACCTATCACCAAGAGTGAGGAAACTTGCCATTTTTATACGCAAGGCCCAACGAAATGAAGGGAGTTATTATTGGCCATTTTTTCACATTTGGTAAATTGGTCTACAAACTCAATCCATCAACATCTATGAACACCTTGTCATCATCCCTACACAAAGCCATAAGCATGACTCTTTCAAATCCCTAAGATTATGAGCTTGACTATGTCATTTTAGTAATTTTAAGGGCCAATGTACCTTGGTCCTTTAGGGACCTACGTTTATCAAAAGGTTGCTAAGTTTTGCACTTTCTCTGATTACAGCATGTCTACCCTTACTAGGGGTGCACTAATTCTAGAAGTTTGGGAAAAATAAAAATAATCCTTAATATTTATCTTCCAATAGTTGTTACAACCATTTACCTTGGATAAGAAATTTGAATCCCATCTCATCCTACCTTGGAGATTTCCCCTGTTATCCCTTAATCTCATCCTCCCATCAAGACATGATCTAAAGCCCAGATTAGTAAATGGATAATAATTCCTAAACTACCATCCTCTCCTATATATTTACTGTTATCCACAAGCTAGAGGTTATATTTTGGAGAAAAATCATACCATTATGTTGCTTCTTTGATCATAAGAGAGTTATCATTCCTATGCATTTGGGTGGCTTCAAGGTGTACATTGTGGAAAGGAAGGAAAAATCAACTTGGGAGGATGTCTAAAAGATAAGCTTCCAATTTTTGTTGTAATCTCTCTCCCTTTCATATTAATACAAAAAGTATATTGTTTTCCTACATTTGTTATGTTATGTTTATATAAATGTGTTTGAATGATATTTTGCTTCATTGAATAGAATGATTGGATAATGCTCCATAGATGTCGTTGATATTTTCCTTGTGCTATCTGTTTGTGAAGGTGATAATTATACCGATTAAAGATATAGTTGGAGCTGATAAGGCAAGAGGAGAGAAGATCTTGTGATGGATCACAAGTAAGCATATTTCAATTCTCCAATTATTCTAAGCAAAACTTTATAGTATTTGATTTATGTTTTTCTAGACTAGCCCACTAGTTCTAGGGAAGATACTTCTATCTGCAGCTATATATTGCATATAACAAATTGGTGACCATACTAGGGACTCGATTCATTCCCTTAGCAGTTTCTTTGAATTTTTCCCTTATTACACCTCTTCAAGAAACCTCCAGTCTCTCACTGAGCTTGAATTGACCCTAGGAAGACCTCTCATTCAGTCACATTTAATTTTTTGTGTCATAAAATCCCTTTTCCTTGATTAGCGCACCCACTTGTGTCTTGATAGAGCATTACAGAGAACCTTGGAATTCTTTGTACCTAGATTGTAGAGCACTAGTAGCCTCTTTGCAGCTGCGCTGACCCATGTTTGATGTAAAAAACTATATTTTCATGCTTTTCTCTCTGATTGACTTGATTCCAATGGGTCCTCCTTATGTCCTTGAGTGTTTTTAGCCCTCTTAGAATCCTTCATATTATTTTCCTTTGGTTTTGAGTGCCTTTGATAAGAATTCGTTTAGGTTTTACTTCTTGTCATTAGGTCATTAAAAAATAATTGATTCATCGTTAGATTAATTGAAGGAATTGGGTTTTCATTCATCATTTTGAAAAGTGTTTGTTATGAGTGATGAGGTGAATAACTTATTTTTCATCTAAAATTTTGGTGGATTTGAAAAGAAAAATAGCATGCATCATGCATTGCATCTAGGGTTTTGTGAGTGAAAATTGTAGTTAGAAACATTTTCATTAGGGGAATTTCTTAATAATATTGTTTGTTGCAACTTGTATGCTACGTATTCTTTGTTATATTCCCTCCCATATATATATTTTTATTGAAATGAAAACTTTTGTTTTATCATGCTAATTTTCATTTTAGGATATTGAGGTGAAATCCTTAGTGGGCCTTGAAAACCAAAACTTAAATGAATATAAACTCTAAAATTTATTCGATCAACCTAAGGATCATTTTTAACATTAACACAAACATCTAAAGATCTAGGCTAGAGATGTGTTCTAGTGTTTATAAACATAGGAGTTGTCATTTTTTCCATAATTGCATTCTAAGGGTGATATTTTATTTCACGTACATAAGAGTAGCGTACTATAGTCCATGTAGCTTTGGGTATATTGATGGCGCTCCACGCATGAAAAGTATATGGGAGTAGTATCATCGTATGGTTACACATTATACAACACTAACACATAATGCACTTCCATGTATCTTTCAGTATATCTTAGAAGTCTACCATAGGTTGATATCCTCGCCATAAGTAACTAAGTCACTTGTATTGTACAGTGTGATACACCGAACACATCATTCAAGGAGATGGCCTTCCCATATGTCAATCAGTTGTAAATTGTACTTCACAGTTGGTTAGTAAACCTTTATTCCTATTTTATCGTCTTTGATCTATTTTGTGTGTTAATTGTTAAAATTTATTAATCCAAGATGGAAGAACATGACCCTTTACCCCGTCATTGGTGTTGAATGCAAAATAAGCCCCCTCTTGCACCCGAGGAAATTCCTAGTCGTTATCAAAAGAATAAGAAAACATAGACTATTGAATCAAGTAGTTCATGGGCTATTACTTGTATTCCTCCATCCAAGATAGAACCACTAGAATCATCTTTTCCTATGAGAATAGAGCTTGAGATGACCTCTCCATTGGCTAGTGACTCTAACATAGTTGAAACCGAAGCACCTAAAATATATTTACCTCAGGTTATTGAACCTAACTTTCCCAAGTTAGAGACAACTCAACCTGAGGTTATACAACTTGATGTACCTCATCCATATACAATTGTCACTTGAGGATGTTCTCATTCTCTTCCTTTGTCTCAAACGCAACCCAAAACTATATATCTTGGACTCGACATTGATCCCTTCCACCTAGTCTTGTGAGTATCGAAGAGGTTCCAGACAAAGAGCTTTAACCCTCCTCTCCCATTCAAGCAAGGGCTTATTTTTATCAAGCCCCTCCTTTTTTATCTCCTCATGCTCCTTTTCGACATCTTTTATCTAATTCTTTTCCTTTCAACTCACTTCTGAGTTTCCCTTGGAAATCATCTTTGGGATTAACCATGACTGGGTCTGCTTTGATTTCCCAACATTTATCTTCTACCTTGGCTGAGACAACCCAAGTTCAAACCTAATCCATGTTTCTAACAACACTAGAGGCACATTTCGATGGTGGCATGTCCATATTACCTAGTTACCAATCCTTCTCTAGTCCCTTCTTTGGGGAAACATCTAATGCATGGACCTCTAACGTGAAATCTACATCTGAAATTTCGTCTAACACTGCGTTAATGAGTGCTATACCATTTTATCCTCTTCCTCCATTTACACCTACGGTTCAACATCATACTATCCCTTATGTTAATGGACATGGTTATTTACAATAGCCTAATCCATATCCTATTGGGAACCCTCCTCTTAGGGTGTAGTTACCTATATATTACCCACATAGTTTGACTACGGGGAAACCCGTTGTAGGTTCATTTCCATATCCTAAAATTAGTTCTCAGCCTCAAATGAGCCCTCCCTATTCATGAATGATTGCTAATGTTTGGAAACCTACTTTTCCTATTCAATCTAGTTCATTTGGTTCTTCATGTTCATCCTCTCCTCTTGTTCCATCTACCCCTCAGATTTATGTTCAACAACCCATTTCTCAACATTTTCAAACTAAAATGAATGTGATCCAACCTTTATAGGTTTTACTTTTAACTCAACACATTCTATTGGTACTTTTCACATCTCAATCCATGTATACCCAACCTCTTTAAGATAAATTACAATTACAACAGTTTGGATTGGCTATTCCTCAATCTCAAATGGGTCAGAATGTGTATGGTATGGAAAAATCACAACCAAAACCAAATACAACTTATGTTGGTATGATGCAAGACCCCACAAGGAAATGATATCCATCATATCAAGTTATTCCTCAAATGCCTTACAGTCAGCAAGTTCAAATTCATCCATTTTAACCTTTGCAAGGTCATCCTAGTGTTGGAAAATAGGGTTATGTGTATATTGGCTATCAAAATCCTCCCAATCTTAAGACACAGATACCTATTGCATAGGTTATCCCTTCTTATCCAAAATTTTCTCCACTAGACCTTAGCGAGAAGTTTCCATTTGTGATGGCTCTCAAATTTTTGGATTTGACCATGCTCACCAATGATCACATTTCTCATTTTCCTTCATGGTCAATTATTCCCACCAAGGTTCCTTATGATATTCCTAAATTCAATGGAAATCCTAGAGAAGACCCATCCATGCACATAATGACTGATCACTTGTGGTCTTCTTCAAATTCCCTCAATGATGATTATGTTTGTTTGCATCTTTTTTAGTGTACACTCATTGGTATGAAAACTAAATGGTTTATTGAGCTATATTAAACTTCATTTGATAACTTTAGTTCCTTGGCTACTACATTCCTAACACATTTGTAGTTACCCATCAAATATGAGACTGGAACAAAACCCTTAACCAATTTCAAATAGAATAATTACAATCACATCTCTAATCATATTCATGAGTGGAGACATCGTCGTCATTTCGTTAAGATTTTCGTTCTTGACGAATTGTTCGCTGAATGATTCACTAAGTATTTGTTTCCACCTATTGCAAAAGAAGTAGCGAAAGGAAGAGTCATAACCAAAGAAGAGGTGATCACTCGTGCGCACTAATTTGATCTCATTTATACCTAATCTAGCACATTGTATAATAAGATATTGATATTATTGCTCAAACTTCTGGTAAGAATCACATGCTGATGATGGCGTGATTGATTTCTACCAACCAACAGTCGACGAGTGAACCATCTAGTTCAACTCTTGCTGTCATTTTCCAAATCCATCCTTTCACTCATGGAGCTTCTACTTTCAAGATCAATGTCGCTCAATCAACTAAAGGAAAATCTCCACAACCAAGAAGTAAGAAGAAAGCCAAAGGCAAGAAGAAGAAATACAATGCTCCGCACGATAAACAAAACAATTACTCTCCCAAAGAGAAGAGGAAACATCATTACCCATGTTTGATCTATAATGAGAAAAATTTCACTCATGATTGTCCACACCATACTAAGATGAATGAATTCCTTAAATCATCTGCTATCCTTGTCATCTTCACAGAGCCATTTCCAAATTACAAGACTAATTTGGTTTCCATGGATCCTACTTCCTCTAACTCAGTTTTGATGCTTTCCTCTACTAAGAATAAAAATGATATTTTGGTGCCTACTCGAAGTAAGGACTATGGTAATGTGAATCCTTTGAACAGTCAGGCTACTAATCAACCTACCAATTCAACCGCATCTCCACCAGATTCTACTCCAAATTTCCTTCCTATAGAATTGACGATTAAGACCCCCAAGGGTGTTATCTATAAATGGGCATTCAACCCTTGTGCAAGATCTGCTCAAAATTATAACATAGTTGAGTACCTCGCTCAAGATACATCATCTATGTCCACTCTTGAGGTGTTGAAACTTTACCCTTCGCAAAATAAGGCTTTGTTATCGGCAATTGGATGCATTGATCCTTTGAATTACAACCAAGTAGTATTTAACCATGAGAACCATACACCTCGAATTCTGACTAGATTATCCTTCATAATACAGGTTGTTGTTTGTGGTACGAATATTCATCGTTCCATTTTGGGTGAAGGTGCTTCAACCTATATTATATCCCTTTCATGTTAGAAGGCTAATGGTTCTCCCCAATTAAGCCACTCACCAATGACTTTGAAATGTTTTTATGGGAGAACTTACAAACTATGTGGGATTTTGAATTCTCTAAATGTAGAATTTGGTGGCAATACTATATCAGTAAAAGTTAAAGTTATCGACAGACCTCTAGATTATAATATTCTACTAGGTCATATGTGGGTCTATGTTATGCATGCAATTGTTTCTACATATTTTCGAATGGTCGATTTCCTCATAAATGCGATATCATAGCCATCGATCAACTCACTTTCTTTGTTATTGATTCTTCAATAATTGGAAGTGTCCCTCTCATGGGGGAAACACCACACCTATATCAGCATGTTGGATTTGGATTGCCTAAGGATTCCTCTCTCATGGGAACCTTTATGCTTCCTCCTCTCCCACTACTCAAAAAATCTAGTTCGGCTGCCTATATTAATATGATATCTTCTTGTCCTTCTCCAGTGTTGGAAATAATACTGAGAGGGGGGGGTGGATCAGTATTATCAAACTCTTAACAATTTATACAAATATTTTCAGATCTGACAATTGAAACTTGCATATACCTTCCAAACTTATAATTTAATTTATTCTTCAGATGTTTGTCATTAATCTGTATGTGAGAACCATAGAATAAGGAGCAGGAACACAAAATAGACAATCACACCAAGGAACACAAGATGTAAGGTGGAAACCCAATGTGGGTGAAAACCACCTGCTGCAATATGTCTCTATCTTCTTTCAATTAGAAACTTCTTCTTACAATGATTTTGTACTGGTGCAGTCTTTTACCAGTA
>APFE031443636.1:39368-99427 GCA_000404065.3 Pinus taeda
TATCATAATTTAAATATTATTGATCAAATATAGTCGTTACTTGAAATTATGTCTCTACATTGCTCTCTATTTAAGCCTTCTCCATGGTCTGCCTCTTCATTTGGTCGTGATGATGAACCACACTTTTTGGTTAGAAAAGTCTCGACCAAAATTTCTGTTATGTGATTTCTACTAAAAGACTTTGCTTAAGGTCGTCACTATTAAAGTTCAAGTTGAAAAGCTTCTACGTGTTGGTTTCATCTATCCCTTACCTTTAATTGTTTGGGTGTCTAATCTTGTTCCTATCATGAAAAAACAGGGAAAAATTTATGTGTGTGTTGATTATTGGGACATCAATTGTGCTTGTCCGAAAGACAAATACCCCGCCATGTTCATCGACTAGATCATTGATGATTGTGCCATTTATGAGATATTTTCATTTATGGATGGTTTCTCCAGCTATAATCAAATCAGAAGTCTCCTTACAGACCAACATAAAACTACATTCATTTTTCCCTGGGGCACATTTTCGTATAAAAGAATCCATTTCAGTTTAAAGAATGTTGAGGCTACATTTCATAGGGAGATGGATTATGCCTTCCATGACATCAAACATATTATGAAACCTTATTTGAATGATTTTCTGGCTCATTCATGACATCAGTTTGATCACCTGATGCATCTTAGGGCCATTATTTTACGATGTAAACATTATAACATTTTACTCAATCTGCATAAATGTATGTTTTGTGTTGGCTTTGGTAGTCTTGTCAAATTTGTTGTATCAAAGAAAGGAATTTGTATTTATGCCTTGAAAGTTTAAGCATTCATTGATTTGCCGACTTCTTCTTCCCACCTACAACTTCAACGACTCCAAGGGAAGGATAACTTTCTTCAAAGGTTCATTCCCAATTATGGGAAACTAACCAAAGTATTTTCTCACATGCTAAACAAGGGGTCCCCTTCCATTAGCATGACGCTTCTAAAAATTCATGCGATTCCTTGAAATACATATTGATTAGGGCATGTTTGTTATACCCCCCAAATTACCAATGTGACTATTTCTTGTACCTCGTTTATGCGAGTACTACCATTGTTGTGGTATTGTTTCAGGAGGATGATGTAGGAAGTGAACATCCTATTTATTACTTGAGTTGGAATCTCAATGATACCGAAATCAAGTAAACCCATGTCAATAAGTTAGCATTGGCATCTGCTCAAGGTATCTATAGATTTCACCATTACATCCCAATCTTCAAAGCTATGGTTGTTTTGTATTTCAACCCCATGACATACATATTATCACGACAGTTACTTGGGGGGAAATACTCTTAGTGGATTTTCATCCTACAAGAGTTCTATTTGGAATTTATCAGATTGAAGTCAAAGAAATCTGTGGTTTTTGCTAAGTTAATCTGTGACATTCCCAATTCTAAAACTAAAATGACATCTAGTGATTCTATTCCAGATGAATCATTGATTCTGATATCATCATCTAACCCATGGTATTAAGAAATTATCATAAATATCCAAACGCAAACATTTTATTCTAATGCCTCTCGCTTTGACCAACAACATATTTGATATGAAGCCAAACATTATATTATAATTTGTGACACTTTCTATCATTTCGGTATCAATACGGTCTTTTGCAGGTGCCTTACTTAGGAGGAGGTTGAGAAAATCCTAAATGAATGACATTTAGGAGCATGTGGTGGTCATTTGTCTAGATATGTCACCACACAGAAGATCTTATGTGCTGGTTACTTTTGGCACACCATATTTGGTGATTGTATCCTCGTTTTCCAAAAGTTTCATGCATGCCATATTTTTTATCAAAATATTCATGCTCTACCCACTCCTTTGCATCTTGTTATCGTCGTCGATCCTTTTGTGATATGTGGCATTTATTTAATGACATTTAACCCTCACTCTACTGGGGCGCATGGTTACGTCATCATAGTTGTTGATTAATTTTGCCAAATTGATGGAGGTAATGCTTACATATAATAATACTGACAAAATAATTCCTTTATATTTGTTTAACCATGTCATTGAATGGTTTTGTGTTCCGCAAGTTTTAGTTATAGACCATGGAAAAAAAATTGCAATCACATGATGTCTGAATTGATTGCCAAGATGGGACTTTCCCATGAAATTTCGACTCCCTACTACCCTAAGGAAAATCGGTAAGTTGAGAAATTAATAAATTTCTCAAAATGATGCTTCAACATATGATAGGGGTCCATAAATAAGACTAGCATCTTATTCTTTATGTGTCCTTGTGGGTGTACTGAAGTTTTGTTAGGACTAATACCAAGTTTACACAATTCCAATTGGTTTTTGGCCTTGAATTATCCTTATAATTGACTATGAAATTCCATCCCTTAAACTTGTTGACAAACTCCAACCTACCACTTCCATGGGAAAGGAACGTCTCTTGCATTTGATGTGCTTAGATGAAACCCGATGTGAGTTAATGATGGCTAAAAATCCCATAAGAAATGTATCAATGTACAATATGATAAGAGTGTGAATCCTTGTGACTTCTTGGAAGGAGACCTTGTTCTATTATAGAATCAAGAGTCTAATAAAATTAGGATAGGGGAAGTTGAAGCCGATGTGGCTAGGTCGATATATTTTCAAACGTGTTCTTTCTAAAGGGGCTTATGAGTTGTTTTTTTTTGATAGAGTTCCCTTGGCGCAACTTAGAAATGGGTTGTACCTTAAGAAATATTATTCCTGCTTTTTTTGCATAGTGCACTATGTACATACTGCATACAGGTGTGATTGAGTGTGTTTGCAGTGTGTTCTCTTCAGAGTTTCCTAGGTATCTGTTAATCCTCTTTACATTTGGTTTGCAGATGCTGGCCTCCCTTGAACCATACGTGGGTTATGCTAATGGTGTTAATCATAATACTCAGAACCTCTCTTCTCAAACTTGGCCTATATATGCTCCAAATGGCAAGTTAGAGAGTTTATTGATCAAACTATTGTCTGATGTTATTTCATATGATATTTGACGTATAGTCATTAGACTCAACTCATATCTTGTAGTACAGCAACTGACTAATTTCTATTTGGTTAAAAGTCCAACAATGTTTCACATGTTAATGAGGGTTCACCTTCTACAAATATATTTTAATTTCTTTCAGTATCAACATATTTCTAGAAATCTAAATACATTGAAAGATGCACTAGCTAATCATGTTTTAGATAAACATTTGTCACATATGTAAATTAATTCAATACGGATCACATCACATTGAAAGAAATAATGAAACCATAAGAAACAATGAATATATATATATATATATATATATCAAAGTTTTGGTTTTACAAAATTTGTGCCCGAGACACACATGGCCACATAGAATAAAATATACACGTAGTACTCAAAATATACCTATAAGCCTCCTATTAGACTAATCATAATGCTCATGATAGCACACTACTACATGAGTTGTCTTGCCTAATAGTCGAATGATATAGGCAAACATGCTAATAGTGTGTCTATGTAGTCTTATAGGGAGCTTGTTGACCCTAGTATCAGTTATTCCATGGGTCAAACCCTCCATATGATGCTCAACCTAGGATTGGATTTGAGACACATTGAGATCAAGTAGTACCTCTCGTCCTACTACAACTTGTATTGTAGTGTTTGTTTTGGGTCTCTTGTGGGATGAAGATAAAAAGAGACCACTAGTCAAATAGGTCCAATACGTACATGTGTACAAACTAGTAGTTTAGTCTCATATACATCAAAAATCACAAAAAAATTGTAAGACATAAAAATACAAAAATGGTCAAAATGTCTTACCTATGGCACCCCATCACTCGCGATCTGGAAGCATGAGCTCTGGGTCTCTATGAAAATCCATCCATGTGTATGAATAGTCTTATATCATAATGAGATGCATGCACAACCAACTGAAGAAGACAGGTGTGAAGCTCATTGACAAGGACCTCCATGCCCAGACATGAGATCCACCCATCCCCTCATCCATGGGACTACCAGATCTACGAGCTTGAGTGCAATAAGTTGTGGCTTAAGTAATGGAATCTACAATAAAGCAAAATAAATCAGAATCGAACCATAGCCAATTTTTTTTTAACTATCCATCTTTTCCTTTAGTTTGATTCTCTTTCATGTTCACTAGTACCCCTTAACTCAAGTTGAACATTGTTGGCTCCAGACATTCTTATAACACCCAATCCACATAGGTCCCCCCAAGCAGCTAACTAACTAGGAAAACATATGATGAGAGAGGTTAGTATAAGGGATTCAATCCCCTTGGTGACTTGAGGGAAATGCAATAATTATAACATCACACAAAGTCATCCAACATCATAAATAGAACCCTCAAGAGACAAGTCAACAACTCAGATAGCCTGTCCCTAGGTCCCACTATTTTTCTGGATCTCTTAGGCCATTGCTTCTCTCATCCTATGGGAAAGGGAGAAAACAACAACGTAAAGTCACTCTCATAGGCCTCTATGCCAATGACTGTGGATATTTCTTTGCATACCTATGCCATCGACCACGATATTTGATCCACCTTTCTAGCCTAGAATCCCGACCTCTACCCAAAACTTGCTACAACCTTTAGAATCTATCAAAGAAATGATAACGATGTTGTAACTCAAAAACCAACCTCAGGACTAGGCTTGAACATCCCCAACTAGGACTGAAATTTGGTCAAAATCTCGGCATCAATGTAACCTACAAGTCTAAGATACAAGACAAGGCATAAATTATTGAAATAACTTATGAAACATAGCGAGAAGGATCACCTCCTTCCCCATTGGACTATTATAACATCAAATAGGTATTGCATCCATGCATTAAAAATTACAAGTAAATACATGAAATAACCATGACATGAACCTGTCACATAACCATGCTTATAACCAACATTAAACCATATAACTATCATAGATATGAAAGCCATCAATTCCACATATAAAAAAGTATGTAAGTAAGAGAGCTTAGCTTTTATTAGTCATAGGCAAATCTGACTAGGTTCGGGGGTTCCATGTACCACCCGACCATAGACATGGATGAATCAAATCTCTATTTCAATGAGTCACCCCCATGCCATATTCCAAGCATGAATGTGGGATCTCAAAGAACAACAAATCCAAGAAAAACCAAGGGAATCTACTCGTTAAACAACCTCCACCCTCACATAACCGTGATCACACAAAAAATCATGCTCCAATCACAACTGAACCAAACTTGGAATGCCATTCTGAATCCATCACTATCGTTCAAGAATTTTCTATCTCCTTGTCTCTTAGGGTTTACCGTAATCCAATCTCGGATCACTAGGCCCTAAACTAATACTAGTCTCTCAAGCTTTACTGCAATCCAAACCTGGATTAGTAGTTCCTAAATTAAGATTTATCCATTAGGTTTTACTATGTATTCCATGAAAACCAATCAAGGGATTCCTAGGAATTTGGGAATGAACCTTGAGACCACCTCCACTCTAGATTTTAAAATCCATCTGAAAAACCAAAGCTCAAAACCGAAATATACATCCCAACACCATGGCATCCAGAAAAAGGAAAGGATAGGCTAAAAACCATTGTCATAACCTAGAAAAACCATGCCAACGACAATAAGAGAACCATGTCCAAACCAGCTAGCAAATCACACATGTAAAAGGTTACCTGCAAGTATTCTTACTGAAGTTGCTTGATCTTGTTCTTCTTCCTTGATACTTCCCTTCCTTCCTTTCCCTTTTCTTGTTTTTCCTTCCTTGATTCGAACTTAGAGTGCTGCAAGAAAACTCTAAGTGACCAAGAGTGAGAGAGAGAGAGAGAGAGACTAATGAGAGAGCTCCAAACATGAACTGAAAAAAGGTTAGGAAAATCTTTCCCGCTTATCCTCAGAATCCTTTTTATTAATGAGGGCTCTCTTTTCTTCATTTTCCATTATTTTCTTTCACTTTCCTCCTCACATGCAACATATGACCTTTTACCTTACTTTTCTCCTAATTTCCTTTATTTTCATTAATAAATGTGCCAAAAATGCCTTTTTTTCTTTTAATGCATGTTCCTTTCCCAATTTATATTAGCTAAAAACACACATCCAGTGATGCCCACTAGGATATCTTTGCCCAACATTCAACTTGGAATAAGTTTCCCTTGCCTGTGGTATTATTTTTCCTTTATTAACTTTTATTACATGGAACTTTCACCAGGGCTGTTACAAAACCCTCCCCCTTGGGGAACACTTTCCTCGGTATTAAACCACACCAAGACCTTGGAAAAATCAATGAAAAGAAAACATACTATCCATGGAGCTTTATAAATTATCTCATTGCAGTATTTACAATGAAAGACTTTCCCAAAAGAAAAACATCATGACAACAAGACGATATAACAACCATAATAACATGACACCCATACTGCTTATTGGAACCTTATAACTTATCTCGTGGCAATATTTACATATGTATATATATACATACATTTACCATAATATCAGCAATACATACGCTGAACATATAGCAACATCAACCCAAAACTACTTTGTCTCAACCGGAAAACAATGAAGGATACAAGGAATTCATCTAATTAGCCATCTCCCATGTAGCTTCTTCAGGCCCAAAGTTCTTGCACTACACTTTAACTTGCTCTATGGCTCTATTCCTAAGCATGAGATGTTTCGACTGCAATATTCACTCACGCTCAGGTTGGAACTCCTCTTCTTACTCCACCTACAATACAAACCAATCAATAACATCATCAACATCCTTTATATACTTCTTACGCAATGAAATATGGAAAACATCATGGACTTTCACTATTGAAGGTAGTGAAAGTCAATATGTCACCGGTCCAATCCTCTGAAGAATCTCGAAGGGCCTACAATATCGTGGTGCAAACTTGGCACATAAACCAATCCTCAAAGATATTTTCTTGGGCTTGATGTGAAAATAAACATGCTCCCAAACCTGAAACTTCTTGAACACCTTGTGTTCATCCGCATAACTCCTCTCTATCATGTGCTACCTTTAGATTATTCTTTATAACCTTCATTTCCTCCTCCATGTTGGCCAACATATCCAGTGCAATAAGTACCTTGTTCACTGGATCACTCCATTTGATGCGAGTGTTACAACTCCATCCATACAATGCCTCAAAAGGACTCATCTTCAATTATTCATGATATCTATTGTTGCATGTGAACTCAACCAATGGTAGATACTCCTCCCATTTGTTTTATTGGTGCATCATGTACATCCTCAACATATCCTCTAATATCCTATTGACCCTCTCTTTCTGTCCATCTGTCTATAGATGATAAGTTATACCGAAGGCCAACTCTGTGCCTGGATCTACAAATAGATCCTTCCAAAACTTGGAAGTGAACTTTGCATCCCTATCTGGCACAATCTTCTTTGGAACACCGTGCAATCTCACTATCTCACTGATGAACACTTGTGCTACCTCACTAGATGAATATGTAGCCTTTACTGGAATGATGTGAGATACCTTTCTCAACCTATCAACCATGAACGTAATATAATCATGTTACTTTATGATCCTCAGAAGAACTGTAATGAAATGCTTGGAAATGACCTCGCATTTCCATTCCGGAATCGCTATAGGATGTAGTACACCACCTGCATTCTTACGTTTTGCCTTGACCTATTGACAATCTAAAAATTTAGCCATGAACCATGTCACTTCCTTCTTCATATTCGGTGAATAGTAGAACTTATTTACTGTCGTCAATTCATTTTGATATCCTATATGACTTGAGTATGGTTTGTCATGAAATTCCCTCAAGATACGCTTCTTGAGCTCACTGTAATTTGGCACATGGATCCTGTCTCTAAATCTCACCAAACCATCTACCATGAGATGAAGTCGAAGTCACTAAGGGTAATTAACCATCTAGCTTACCTGGCTTTCATATTTGGTTGATTGAAAAAATATCGCAACCCACTCTGATTTCCCATCAACGTAAACCTCCTACCAAGAAGATATTTCCTCCACATATTCAATGTGTGTATAATCATTTCTAGCTCATGATCATGCATTGGATAGTTTTTCTCGTGCTCATTAAATTTTCATGACTCATAGGACACTGCCTGCCCTTCTTGCATGAGAAATCCACACTACAAATTCCTTGTCACACATCGACAATATTTAGCATCTGTACACACTACAAATTCCTTGTCCAGATCGACAATATTTAGCACTAGTGCATGTGTCACAACTGCTTAAGTTGCTGAAAACTAGCCTCACGTTCTTCTTTCCATTCAAACTTCTTGCCTTTCCTCTATAATGATGTGATAGGACATGCAATGCATTAGATTTTCTTGATGAACCTCCTATAGTAAGATGTCAATTCCATAAATGATCTCACCTCATCCACATTCTTAGGAGTTTCCCACTCCATAATAGCCCTTATCTTTTCTAGATACACTACTATGACATCCTTGGATTCAACATGCCCCGAGTGATGTACCTCAGTCTAAAATAAGCCGCACTTTATAATTTTATCATACAACTGATGCTCTCTTTGAAATCTTAAAATTGTTGCTAAATTCTCGGCATGTTCTTCCTTATTCTTAGAATATACGAGTATGTCATCAATGAATACAATAACAAACGTTTCTAAATAAGGATGCAACACACTATTCATCAACACATAAATGTAGTTAGAGCATTAGTCAAACTGAATGGAACAACAACAAACTCATAATGCCCATACCTGGTCCTGAACATAGTATTGAAGATATCCTCTTCCTTGATGCGTACGTGGTGGTATCCAAATCTCAATTCAATCTTAGAGAAAAATGTTGCTCCCTTCAACTGATTGAACAAATCATTAATCCTCGGCAAAGTGTACCTGCTCTTTATCATACTTTGTTCAATTGACTGTAGTCAAAGCACAATCTAAGATTACCATCTTTTTTATTCATGAACAACACTAGTCCACCACAAGGTGATACACTCGGACTAATTTACCCCTTGTCCAACATTTTCTTTAGCTTCAACTTTAACTCAACCAACTCAGGTGTGCTCATCCTATAAGGTGGTTTTCATGCTAGGGTTTCCCTTAGCACAAACTCAATAGAAAATTCTACCTCCCTATGAGGTGGAAAATTTGTAATGTCCTAACGGAATAAATCTTGAAATTGCTGCAAAACTGGGTATCTTCTTAACACATATGCATCCTCAACCTCCTTAACCTTATCACTACAAATGTGTACTTCAAACATCACACAACCCTTTCTGCAACTATGCTTAACCTACATAGTGGCAACCATCCTCACTGATGTATGATTCTTCTTCCCTGGCAAAGTCCTCTTTTACCCACTATCATCCACACAATCAATGGCCTTGTCAAAGAAATCCACATTGGTTTTGTGAAGGTATATCCAATCCATACCCAAAATCATACTATACTAACATAATGGCAATACATTCAAATGTGCTAATATAGGCATGCCATTTAACTAAATGCTCAAGCTCTTACCCAATGGTGAACTCATTTCTTTGTACCTATAGCCAACTATACCAACCAAGATTTTGCATGAAAATATTTTCTCAAACCACACTTGTCCACCAGTTCAGGATTACTATAACTATATTTAGAGTTAGGATCAATAAAAATGAAAACAACTTGATCACTCAGCTTGCCATCCATCTTAATGATCGATGCTTGATGATCCTCCTGCCTATTGTCCACATCTACATAGATTCGAGGAATGTTATGACCAACATCACCAACTGTATGCACCTCTTGAGCAGGATATATCTTGGGTCTATCACCACTCTGATACTCCAGACAATACCTCTTACGATGATCCTTACCAAATATCAAATAATGCAATGGTTCCCTACCACTGCCTCTAGCTTGCTACTCGCCAAATCCTTTCTCAGTTGTATTGAATCTCTTGTAAGGAACTTCATTTTCTTTCTCACTTGGATCTTGAGGCTTTCCTCTCTTTGGTGGCCATTTTACTTTAGCTTTCTCATTTCTTTTCAAGTCACCCTTGGGCTCAACTTTGCACATCAACTCCTCATAACAATGCTTCAACTTTCGGATGACCTCTTCCAATGATATAGGCTCATCGAACTCAATTCAGTGTTTGCGTGCAACTGGAAATCCACTGATGAATCTCTGAACCTTATCCTTATCCTCCTTAAGATAAGGGAGATATCTCAATAACTCCAAAAATATGCTAGTATACTCATCATCTATCATAGAACCCATCTGCAACCCATAAACCCCTTAGCGTTGTCATCATAACACCTCTATGAAAAGTACTTATTCTTCAAAAGCCTTTCAAATGCATGCCAATTAAAATCCTCCTCATTCATATCTTTGACATTATTCACGTCTTCCCACCAAATATACACTTTACATTTGAGACTAAAAGTTGCTAGCTTTGATTTAATATTTTCTGAATAATCATGCAAACGAAAGAATTTCTTCATACCAAGCAACCATGCATTTTCATCCCATTATTTCTTCATACCTCCATGAAAGGTAGGTCACTTTTCCTTGTTAAAGTCATCTGAAAATTATGCCCTATCACTCCTCCTGTAAGGATGATGATGATGGCGATCATGATGTCTATTAAGACCAAAACTAAAATAGTACCTATTTTGATCACCTCTCCTATCTAAAGTGTCCAAAAACCTTCCATCTCTAATCATGTCATATCTATCCAACCTATGTATACTACGAGACCTACTACCATATTCCCCCTTAGTTATGTCCTCATCTCCATGGCTAATGCAAAGTGGTCCCTGTCGCTACAAATCTGACAAAATTTGGAGTAGTATCGCATTCACCTCTACTTGCTTCTCTTGTGCCTACATGATTTTGTCAATGTCTTCTTTGAAACTCCTAATGTCTTCCTTCAAGCTTCTCAATGTGTCTTTCAAGAGATAAGAGTGCCCTGCACCATGCTACCCATCTGATGCATAATGTGATTTGATGTAGTATACCACCTTGCTAGCAATCTGATCTCTTTCCCACAAGGCATACTATCTCAGCCACACCAAATCACAATAAACTAATGTACCTTAGAATAATTCGGGGAGGATACCCTGTCTTCAAGATCACTAAATCAATGTGATACATATATAACATAATAATAACAAGACATAGACATATATCAAATAAGTGTATCAATACATAAACACCATTCTAGCTAGGGTCTAGCCATCAATGCAAGGCCATATCAACAATGCATATTATGACCTCAAGCTTGACAACAATACTTATTCCATTGCACACATTACCACATGAAACTATCAACATGCATAAGTAATGCCTAATCAACTACATATACGTATGAATGCATGTAGTTGAGCATAGGTGATCAAATCTTGTAATCAACCTCCAAGACTGAACATGTAATCAAGACATTCAATAATGCACCTGACATACAAAGATGTAGTCAAGCAACATATAATCAAAATGTAAGTGACATATAACCATGTGCATCCAGTCATACTCTTCCAACGATGCATACCACAAAATAACATCAAGCTCCTCATGACAACCTTACTACAATCATGATAAACATGCTGCAATGCAACGATCACATGGAAAGCAACTGTAAGAGATACACATGCAACTAAAATGCATGCATGACCAACACTTTCACCCAAGGAGAGTGCAACCATGCTCCGACACCAATATGTAACACCCCTTGCTCCCAAGTTCACCCAAGCAGCTAAGCATCTGGGGAAACATGTGATGAGAGAGGTTACTATAAGGGATTCAATCTCCTTGGTGACCTTAAAGAAAATAGAATCGATGAAACATCACACACAATCATCCAACATCATCAATAGAACCCTTAGGAGACAAGTCAACCAGTTAGACAACATGTCCCTGGGTCCCACTATTGTTTTGGATCTCTTAGGTCATAGTTTCACTCATGCTATCGGAAAGGGAGTGACCAAAAACCTAAAATCACTCTCATAGGCCTTTGTGTCAATGACTATAGACCTTTCTCAATAGAACTGTGCCAACAACCTTGGGATTTGAGCCATTTTTCTTGCCCATAATCCTAGACTTTACCCAAAACATGTTTCCACCTTTAGAATCTATCAAGGACATGATAACAATGCTGATAAATAAGAAATAAACCTCAAGGATAGGCCTGAGCATCCCCAACTAGAACTGACATTCTGTCAAACACTTGGCATTAAGGTAACCTAGAGGTCTAGGATACAAGACATAGCATAAATTACTGAAATAAATTATGAAATATAATTAGAAGGATCACCTCCTTCTCATTTGGACTATTATATCATCAATTAGGTCTTACATCCATCCATTTAAACATTACAAGTAAATATATGAAATAACCATGACATGAATTAGTCACCTAACCATGCTTATAACCAACATTAAACCATATACGTATTGGAGATATGACAACCGTTAAATCCACATATAAACAAGTGCGAACATAAGAGAACTTACATTTTATTAATCGTAAACAAAACTGACCAGGTTCAGGAGTTCAACGTACCACTCGACCATAGACATGGCTGAACCAAATCTCTCTTTCAACCAATCGTCCCCATGCCATAGTCTAATCATGAATGTGGGATGTCATAGAAAAACAAATCTAAGAACAATAACAAAATCCATAGGTTAAACCACCTCCACCCTCACCAAACCGTGATCACACCAAAATTGGTGCTTTGATCACAATTGAACTGAACTTGGAATGCCATCTGCAATTCATCACTATCCTTGAGGAATTTTCTATCTCCTTGTGTCTTAGGGTTTACCATAATTCAATCTTGCATCAGTATTTCGTAAACCGAGATTAGTCTCTCAGGCTTTACCACCATCTAAACCTAGATCACTAGGCCCTAAACTAAGACTTCTCCCTTAGGCTTTACGTGTATCCCGCCAAAAACATTAAAGGGATTCCTAGGCCTTTGGTAATGAACCTTGAGACCACCTCTACCTGAGATTCTGAAATCCATCCAGCAAACAAAATCTCAAAACCGAAATAAACATCCCAACACCATGGAATCCAAAAAAGGAAAGGCTAGGTTGAAAACTAGTGTCATAACCTAGATAACCATGCCACCCACATCAAGAGAACCATAGAGAAACATCCAAAGCCATGCATATCCAAACTAGCTAGGATATCACACATGCAAAAGGTTACCTGCAAGTATTCCTGTTGAAGCTATTTGATCCTGCTCTTCTTCCTTAATCCTTTCTTTCCTTCCTTTCCCTTTGATTTCTTTTCCTTCCTTGATCCAAAGCTAGAGTGCTCTAAGGAAAATCTAAGTGATCAAGAGTAAGAGAGAGAGTGTGTGAATAACGAGAGAGCTCCAAACTTGAAATGAAAAAAAGTTAGCAAAATATTGCCCTCTGATCCTCAAAATAATTTTCGTTAATGGGGCCTCTATTTTCTTCATTTTCCATTATTTTCCTTCAATTTCATCCTCACATGCAACTTGTGACCTTTCACCTTACTTTTCTCCTAATATCCTTTATTTCCATCAGTAAATGTGCCAAAAATACCTTTTTTCCTTTTAATGTCATTTCCTTTGCTAATTTTCCTTAGCCCAAACACACATCTAGTGATGCCCACTCGGATATCTTTACCCAACATTCAGCTTCCAATAAGTTTCCCTTGCCCATGGTCTTATTTTTCCTTTATTAAAATTTATTACATGGAATTTTCACGAGGCCTATTACAATTCTAGAGCATATTGCATATGTGGCTTATTCACCACATGAAGGGATGCATTGTCAGCCAATATGATAATGATGAACAAGATCGTTTTTAAAGGCAAATGAACTACATCTTTGATGTCAATTTTTCCATTGTTAGTTGGCTGGGATCTCTGTTGATAATGTGCACTAACATAATCTTTGATAGTCTATCCACCACTCCTTGAACCATACAAAGACATAGGGCCACCTCACCTTCATAGGTTAGTCAAGAAATATATATTGTCTACCTATATTTCCAATGTATCTTCATCAATTATGAATGTTTTTGCTTGAACATCCCATGCACGAATAAGATACCTCAATAAATTTAGCTGCTGCCTCATACGAAGAAGAAAAAATAATTTAAAGAGTCCACAATATATTAAAGCCTAGACTATGGCATGATCATTACCTACATTCAAATGTTGATCTTCCTTCTTTCTTTCTCTCCATATCCAGGTTTTTTTTTTCGATAAACATCTCCAACATCACAAGGAGAATCATTAGGATGAATTCCATGCAAAAAACTAGTAAACGTTTTAGGAAAACAAGTGAAATGATGTTGGGGATTCTACCCAATGCACCCTTTTAAGGTCGGACAATGCATTGCAGTACTTCCCCTAGAGTATTTTCCTCTGATCACCACACATTTCGACCTTATAGGGGTACGTTGGAACTAGGGCAAGGAATTAGAGTGTTAGGGGCCTCCAAACCTTGAAAAATGTGCATGAAATCACAAAATGGAATGATGAAAAGGAAGGGAAAGGCTCTGGCTCCTACCTAGAAGTGACAATTCTTGAAATTATCCACTGGATTAGTCACAATCATATACAGAAGATTGGGTGAAAAAACACTCAATACTCACTCTCTAAGAGGTAAATGTGAAATGGTGAAAACGAGTTACCTTTTGCCTATTTTATGGTCATTTTGTCATTAATTTATTAGTACCTTTACCTAAATTTGACTCCGTTTTATCGCGAATCATGTATTTTTAATCTTTCAGTGGTGTTTTGAGAAGGATTACAATTGTTTCATTAGATTTGATGATGTTTGGATTAAAACAGGTCATTTTGACTAAGGAGAAAAAATTTATTGTTTTTTTGTGCTCTGTAAACCTACAAAAAAGGAACCCCCTAGTGTCCTCTTTTAGCTCTTTTCAGACTCCCTAAACATCAAAATATTATCAAGGAATTTTCTTTCCGAACTCGTTAAAGCAAATGAAAATAAGTCTACTGAGCATAAATTTTACCCTTTTCTAGACTGAAATAAACTATTTACGAAAAAGGAATACCTTATTCGAACATTGGTAAGAGGTTGCCTTCAATATCAATTTTTTCCTTTTCAAACTCTAGGGACTATCTACGAAAATAAACCTTTGGATTTTTCTTTTTTGCCTCTTTTTTAAACTCTATAAACATTAGAAAGGAGTCAAGTAATACCTTCGTTGGACTCATAAAAGCATCAAATAACAATGGAGTCATCAAAGATGACGGGACCGAACCACTCCTTCTCAAGGTTCATTAAACATACTGGAGGGATTCATCTGAAGGATGAACTTACAAATCAAGCATACATTATCCTCCTCAACCTTGTTAAGACAAAGGAGGTACACACCAACAATGGTTGGGGAAATTGGGAAAATGGGATACTACACCTATTAACCGTGGAAAGTCTCTCTTGACCATGAAACTCTTCCACTTCATCTCCATGGTTGTTGGCTTAGGAAATATGGTTTTATTTTTGGTTCATCATACCATTTCTAAGCCTCCATTTTTGGTTTTGGGTCAATTTTTCCCACTCCATTCAGTGTCGCCAATGTGCTCAAGAGAAGTTGTTCAGTTAATATCTACTATAATAATCTTAAGCCTTCACTCCATGTCTATTGTTCATGAACTAGTTTCACATAGAAGTCATTATGTCTTAAATCATTATTCTTGTTTCGTGTTGTTAATGGGTGGTACATCAAGGCCCTCCTAAGACGAGTCTCTTATTGTCGACATCAACTCGTTATCTAGGAAGTTAACTTTGAAACACATCCTTAGTTATATTAGGGCTTGCATACATCAATGAAATGTTTCCTCACTCTCAACAACAAGTTCACATCATTAGTCTTCGATCGATAGGTGTTTTGCAATGTTTGAATTCAACCCTTTTATTCACACTATATGGATTGTACTATTGTACCTTGAGAGCCCTTAACATCATCAATAGTTTCTCTCACATATGTTAATGGATTACATCATTGGTGAGTAATCAAATAATGTCTAAATTTATTCATATGGTTAGACTCATACATTGGATGATCGTGTGAACGAGATAGAAGACCTCAGATCTAGTTCCATCCACCCAGGTTGTGATTTCAGGATCAATTCTAGATTACAAAGAATGATGGCTATGATCATATGGATAATAATACAATCATAGTTCCACACTTTATCATCAGTGGACATGTCTTCTTGATCATTATACATGTAATGTTAGCTTACGCATTGAGCATGGGTATGCCTCCCTCAACAAAAATCATGATGAAAATTTATTGTAATAGATGATGATCGAACTAGTTGTTCTTGGTCTGAGCTTGCACAAGGTAAAACACTTCACTCATAAACCATTGTTTCTGAATTTGTGCTTTAGAGGGAAATCTATTATAGACCATTTTGTCACATATGGTAAATAAACTGACAAAATGGATCCATCAACATCCATGAACACCTTATCATCATCCCTACATAAATCCCTAAGCACGACTCTCTCAAATATCTGACTTTTTGACCTTAACTGCTTCATTCTAGTGCTTTTAAGGCCCAGAAGCCCTCGCCCTTTAGGGACCTGCGTTCATGATCCGAACTTAAATAGGAATGCAAAAAATTATAGATATATTCATAAACACAAAGATGTGACAAAAAATGCTTCATTTCATTAATGCAAAAATACTGAACTATGCTTACAAACAGAATGGAAATAAGATAGCTTGGGTGATGTTAGGTTATCTCCAAGGGGAGATGTGGCAGCTACATGCATCTCAACTGTGTCACAATGAGGCTCAAAGGCCTATTTACTGAAACAATGGAAAACCCTAAACATCCAAAAACATAACCGTAGGAGATGAAGTGCCAAAATTGTGGCCCCGTTTGGGTAAATCGGTACATCAACTTCCCAGGGTCGTAGCTTTCACACACGATCTCCATTTGGCTATCATAATACCTCATTTCTAAGATCTCGAAGAGGAGGCTGAAAACAAACCAAAAATATGGTTTGGGATGTTTCTACTATCTATGCTTTCCCTAAAAACATCATTTATTACCTCAAAACAACTCCGAAAGTTCACAACTCAAAAAACTGCCAAAATAGTAAACTGTGCTACAATTAAGGAAACTAAAAGTCTGAAAGAGATAGTGTCAGGGATCCATGTGGAATAGGAAGGTGGCCACAAATATCCACTTGGATCATTCCTCCCCCCTTAGGAATAAATGGTCCCCATTGCATTGAGAGCCTCTATGAGATGGGGAAACTTTGGCTAAACTTGGTCCCTGGTGAGCCACCTGCCTTGGTGAAGGAGTTAGCTAGATTTGACAACCTGATATAGTTGGATCTTCTACTAATGAGTGCTCTTGATCTGTGTTTCCATGATCTGATCAGTGGTGGCATGTTCCATGCAATCTCGGTTTAGCTCTATTGGTGTGAGTTGTTCTGCAATGTCAGATGTGTCCAACAATGGTGGGAAATATGGCTGAAGGCGATCTACATTGAACATTGAGTGCAGACCAAGGAAAAGTGGGATGTTGAGCTTGAAGGCATTGTCACTTATGACCTTGACAATGGTGTATGGCACACATCAGAGGGGGTGAAGCTTGTGGTGGGCCCAACAAGGCACTCTTTCTGTAAATGAAGCCAAACTTTGTCATCCACCTGGAATTTGTGCGGCACTCAATGTTGATCATGGCACTACTTGTACTTAGCATTGGATATGTCCAATATATCATGGACCTATTGGTGGTGTGTTGAATGGGCTTAGTGAAGTTGTTATCCCTTTCAGCTTTGAACTACACATGAGATGAATCTACCTCAATGGCTATAAATGGTATTGCCACAAAATGGGGCATAATGGCTAAAATACCAGCCCCACCTAAAAGGGGCTATGGCCTGTTGAGCTATGGAGAGCTTTGTTGTAGCTGTGTTGGACATAGGGGGGACTTTCATCCCATGTGCGTGGATACTTTGAGTTGTACACGCACAAAATGTGTATGATCATTTTATTGACAACCTCTATTTGGCCATCAGTTTGGGGATGGAAAGACGGGGACTTAGTGAGTTTTGTATCCAGCATCAACCAAAGACTTTACCAGAATGAACTTAGGAATCTGTTGTCCCGATCTGAGATAATGGACTGTGGGATCCCAAAGTGTACCCACACTTGCTCAAAGAAGAGCTTAGAAATGGCCTTTGCTGAGATACTCTTCTTATAGGCCGCCATGATGGCCATCTTAGAGAATCTATTGACGACCATGAAAATGCAATCATTGTCATGCTTAGCAGAGGGAAGGACCGACATATAATCCAACGAGACAGATTCCCAAGGCTGGCTAAGAGTAGGTAGAGGAGTATACAAGCCTTGCTTCTTGATGGTTGGTTTGGAAATGGCGTAGTCGGCGCAGGATCTAATGTACTTCCGAACATCCAGATGAAGTTTCGGCCAATAAAAATACTTCTGCAATACCGCCACTATTTTCTCCATGCCGAAATGTCCAGCGACCCGACTATAGTGTGCCTCCCAAATATCTTAGCATGCTCACTTGAAGGAATAAACATGTGTCCCAAGTGGCATAATAGTGCATCCTAAAGGTGAAAATTTGAACCTTTCTTCCCTTCCACAAATGTTTGGTATATGCTGCTAAATTTTGGATGACTCTTGTAAACATGCAGCCACCACAATATCTCATGCCCACAAGAGTCGAGCATAGTGATCAGCGCCATGGCCGATGGTCTACTAAGGTAATCAACGACATTATTGGTGTTGCCCTTCTTATACTTAATGATCAAATGGAACTGTTGCATACAGGTGGACCATTTATGATGGCAATCATTCTGCAACTTCCCTTGTATCTGTATGAACTGTAGAGGCCAGTGGTCCATGTGGATGACTGTTTCCTTCCCCAGAATGTAATGCTTCCATTGACAACAGGCCTGCAGAATGGAATACATTTCTTTGTCATAAGTGGGGTTCTTTCTGACCGTGTCTGAAAGTGCCTCATTGTGGTAAGCCACTTCATAACTAATGTTGAGTAAGACTGCCCCAATAGCATAGTTGGAGGCATCTGTCTCAATCTCATATGGTTGTTGTAAGTCTAGTAATGTGAGCACTGGTGCATAACAAAGTCAATTCTTCAACTCAAAGAACGCTCGCTACTGGGTTTTCGACCAAAAGAACTTTTCTTTCAATCTACCCTTCGTGACTTGACTTAAAGGCCAAGTGATATGAGAGAACCCCAACATGAATCTATGGTAGAAAATGGCAAGACCCAAAAAGTTGTGGAGCTATGTTAGAGTGGTTGGGGCTGGCCAGTCTTAAATGACTTGTACCTTGGATGGGTCCACATGTAAACCCTCCTCATCAATGATGTACCCCAAGTATTGAACCTGGGTTAGGCCAAAGGTGCATTTGTCCAAGTTAGCACACAACTTGTGTTCTCGAAGGGTTTGAAGGACTTGCCGAATATGGTGGAGGTGTTCTTCCCAACTCTGGCTGAAGATCAGTATGTCATCTAGATACACCACCATGAGAGCATTGGAGAAGGGATGCAAGATTTTGTCCATTAGTCTCATGAATGTTGCAACGACGTTCACCAATCCGAATGGAATGACCAACCATTCGATAAGGCACTCTTTTGGATTGGAAGGTAGTCTTCCACACATCGGAGCATTTCATAGGCACCTGGTGATAACCTAACTTGAATTCAATCTTGCTGGAATATTTGGCCCCTTTGAGCTGTTCCAAAAGGTCATCAATCTGTGAGATTGGATACCTATTCCAAACAGTGATCTTGTTCAATGCCCACTAGTCAATTCAAACTCTCTAGGTCCCATCCTTCTTTTATCCCAATACAATCGGGCTCCCACAAGGTGATGAGCTTGGCATGATGTGCCCTTTATACAGTAGTTCCTGAATCTACCTCTTCATCTCATCATTATACATAATAGAGCATCGATAGATCGCTCCATTGAGTAGCGGTGCACCCGGGGTCAAATCAATGGAGTGCTTGACCTAACAGTGTAGAGGTAACCCTGTGGGTGAGGCCAAAATGTCCCCATACTCCTCCACAACCTTTTCCATCTATTGTTGTTGTGTTGAGGAGCCTGTTGAGCATTAGAAAAGCTATGTAATTGCCACTTATTTTGTTACCTTTTCCTTTAATTCATAATTTATTTACATTATGAGATGGGCATATGATGAAGGATTATGATAAAGTTTAAGACATTTGTAAATAACATAAAATGACTAACTGTTAACTTTTTCTATGTAGAAAATGAAGAAAATGGAAGATCACCATCTCAAAGGAAAAGACAAAGAAAAACCAATTGTTGTCCCTTTGACAGGGAATGACATCCAGACAAGACAATCTAGATCAGAGCACATGAGCCAAGAAGAGGAAGAATAAATACCATATCTGTGCAAGAGGATGAAGAGATAACTAAAGGATAATGATATGACGAATCCCTCAGGATCCTGAGGGATCGCTACCTTAAGAATATATGTATCTTTGGTATTTCCGTCTGGCCGCTATAAAAAGGGACAACACTGCTAGCCCAAAGGGTGGATTATTATTGTTTTATAGAACTTTTTGTTGCAAATTAAACTTTGATCATCGACACTCTTTAAAGAGAGATTACTGTAACTCTATTTTCATGATTAATATATAAATCTTGTTGTTGTTCCATCTTTGATTCTGGAGTAACCATAGCAGTGAGTCCCTGGAGGCTAAGGGCTTAGCCCTAGTGGATCACTTGCTTCGTGTACCATTATTTTCCAATTCCAAGTCATGTGTGGTTTTGTTTCTCTTACTTGTTTCATTCAGTAATCTATTGTTCCTTGTTATTTCATTTATTGGATCTATTATATTTAATTCATATTTAGATAGTAAGGTTATCTTCTACAGCTAAAATGTTATGTTGTTCATTCTAAAATTGTATCTCGTTGTTGTTCCTTTATAGATTGATATTACTGTGTAACATTCCTGTTCCTTTACATATTAACAAAACTATTCATTTACAGAGTAACATTGTTGTGCATTTACAGATTTCTATTGTTGTTTATCTAGCTACGGTTTACCTCTAAGTGTGATTGTAGTTCATTTGGACTGTCGTTCCATCGTAACTGCAATTGATGTTTCTTTATAATGGTGGTTGATATTTATTATGCTAAACTCAGATTACTGATTTCATCATTATAGATTCTCCTGTGTGTTAACATTTGATTTAGTTTGCTGTGTGTTTACATTTGATTCAGTTTGTTGTTCAATATTTCCTAGACTTATTTAAGTTTTTTGTTTCATTCTTGGTTTGTTGTTCAAATCACTTCCAGTTAAAGGTTGTTGCTTGATTCCTTTAGATTACGATTTCTACTTAATTCATTCCTGTATGTTAAAGCTTTGTTGTTCAATCTTTTCAATAGATTAGTTGATGTTCCCTTTTCTGTTAGTTGAATTATCATTTCAAGTAATTGCGTTGGTGTGAACAGAACAATCTACAATTATAGTGAACATTGACTATTACTATATGGTTCCTAGATTGGAGATCTTCTCTTTGATTGCTTTTCATTTCCATCAATTTACAAAGGGAAGAGTTATCATTACTGCACCCTTGACTGATGAGTGTTGTAGTTTCTTAAATGAATGATTTAGTTACAAAGCATTTCAATTTATTGCCATTACATTTAGAGTTTGTTTCCAGCATTTATTTACTTTTGTGAAAGCACTATACTAGTAACATTAATCTTGACAAGTGACCACCTCAGACTGAGTACACTCTTGAGATAAGAAATCGTACCTAGATTGATAATTAATGTAGGGTAAATAGAGATTAAAAAGACCCTTTTTACTGATCGACATTTTGGCGCCATTCTCAGGGAAGAGTGTAGCCATTTGTTTCTTTTGAGAGTAGTGTAAGTACCTTCTAGGAGAGAATTGGGTTTTAAAAATGGAAGGTAAGAACCTGCGTATGGAGCATGTAACAGCACTGCTCCCCTGCCCGCTTTCCTGCAGATTTGTTGTTATTTTGGGTAGAAATCAACATTTGATTTGTGTGCATGACTAAGCAGAAAAAGCCTGAAAAGAATCCTAAACCACTGCCCAAGCCTGATAAAGCTAAGGGGCCAGTGACCCTTGGTCGATCGACCTTTATAGATGAAATACTTAAAAAAGCATAATCTCAACCTTCAGTAGGACATAGAAAAGTTGCTTCTAGACCACCTACTAGTTCCCTTCAGGCCACAGGATCACCATCTATAACCTTTGCTGAGGTGCACAACAAAACTAAGGAGCAATATTTTCAAGAAATTGAGAGCTCTAGCTCAAAATCATTACAAGAAGGGAACCTTAGTAATCTCCGCGAAGGGAGAGGAGAAATAGGGGAAACTAAAGAACAAAGATCTCCTCTTGGAATAATTCAGCCATTAAGCAGCCCAGATAAGGGAAGTGCTATAAAAATCATCCAGAATGACGTTGAAGAACCCCAAGAGCAAAAATCCCCCCAGACATTAGGAACTCTCATCATCCTAGACAAAGGAAGTGTTGTTAAGGCCATTCCTTCTCCATCTAAACAGCCTAGGAATACCCTCCTAGAAATCTTGGAAGGTTATTGGCACATATTTGACCAAATGGCCTAAAACCAGCAAACCCCCTAAACCCTCACACTGCAATATCCCATTGTAGATACTGGAGTTAATGCACCTATGATGGCAATCCATCTCTAGCACATCCCTACATTCCATAGCCTAACATCGAAAGCGCCAGATGCATTTTTGTTTGAATTCAATGTGCTGTGCAGGGGATATGACTATACCATCGATCCCCAAAAGCTGTAACTATTCCCCTCTACATTAAAAGTAGCTACTTTACAATGGTTTATGGGGTTATGTGGAGGTGTTATAAATCATTGGGATCAGATGAAAGGTGCCTTTGTGAAGAAATATCAGGATTATTGTAGGTCTAGAGAATTAAAGGATGAAATATTTCATATGGTAGCTAGACCTAATGAGACACTAGAAGAATATGTTGAATGTTTTCAGTATAATCTTCAAAGATCTCCTTATGCATCATTACCCTTACCTAAAAATGTATTAAAAACAACATTAATTAAAGATATGAAGGAATAATGAATTGAAACATTGGATATTATGGGAAAACGAGACATCTATCAAGAAGATTTTTCTAACATCATTGATTTATGTATCAGGAGCTCATGAGGTAGCACAAGGCTAAAACCAGCGGAACATGACAAGTTTACAAGGGACAACAAGATCTCTGGAGAAGGAGTAACTCGCGCAGAAATCAGAAATCTATTAGAAAATTTCAAAACTGATATATTGAGGACTCTGACAATGCTGCTCAATATTATGCAAGCAAAACAGAAACAAGCAAAAGCAGAGAAAAATATGGCAATATTCTGTCCCAGATGTAGAAAGAAACACAGCCACAAAGAGTACCCATTAGATGCAGTTCAAATTTGTGCTTTTTGTACAAAAGACCACTCCACGAAAAGCTACCCCTCACTTCTTGGTTTTAAAGCAGTATACAAAGAAGCGGAAGAAGAACTAGAACCAGTGTATCTACTTAATCAGCATCATCAATGGCATCCGCAACAATTAGGTATGTTCCCCGATCTATCTTCTTCTTTCCATCCTCCACAATATCATGCTCAACAATATAATACAATGTGGCAAAATCAACCTCCCTTCTCAAATTGGTCACAACAACCATTTCCTTCATCATTACCATGGCCGAATCAAGCGAGCCAATCCAATTGGCCAAATTTTCCCTATGCTCCACCATATTGGCAAGACAATGTGTATCCAACGCAATGGTCCCCTCCCACTTCATAGAGTCAAGCCTAGCAGACAAATTGGCAAAGACCGATGAATCAGCCAATAGGAACCATTCCGCTCTCTCAACCTACACTGCCAGCACTACAACAAAACCCCTATTCCAACTTGAGACCACAACTCCTAGCCCAACCCAACCCAAATCCAAATAATAGACTGGTTCAATCTGTTCAAATAATTGAAACACCAGAACTAGAAACCAATCTAAGGGAGTGCAACGACCTTCAATTAAGGTCTAAGCGCATTATAGAAACTGAGGGAGATAAAAATGTTCAAGTTGAAAAAAGGTTACCCATAGAACAACCATTATAAGAAGAAGATGGGGTCAGAAAACAAACTCATGACCAAGCAACCACATCTTCTCCCCCATTCCCAGAATGATTAATCATACCGTGCCCTATAGAACAACCTGACTTTGATATTCTGGGAGAACTAAAGAATTTGTACATAAAAATCCCGCTCCTCCAAGCTATCTAAGATATCCCAATATACGCAAAGACCATCAAAGAGCTATGTATAAAAAAACTGAGGAGGAGAATAACAAATAACCCAAAAGTACAAGTAGTTGGCACCCTATCTGATCTGTTATCAAGAAGAGAAGCACCCATTAAATATGAAGACCCAGGAACTCCAATAGTGACAATTCAGATCAATGGTAAAACCTTCTCAAATGCCTTAGTTTGATTTAGGGGCTGCAATTAATATTTTAACAACCACAACTTGTCAAAAAATGGGCATTACATCAGTAGAACCAACCTCCACCTTATTAGAACTAACTGACCGAACAGTGGTTAGACCAGAAGGTACACTACATGATGTCATGGTATCCATTGATTCCCGGGAATATCCTACCAACTTTCTGATAATAAACCCCAAAAACTGACACGATGGACATTTGTTAATTTTGGGTAGACATTGGCTTGCGACCGTTAATGCTTACATTGGCTGTTGATAAGGCAATATGACCATAACTAGAGGGAGTAACATCAAGAATCTAGCCCTATACCCTCTAACCTAGCTAAGTGTAACAATAATAAAAACTAACAAATATCATGTATCATCTCTCACTGAAAACATTAGATCCCCATTAAGCATAGAAGATGCCCTTGATTTCAAAGATCAAACAGAGGATGATGTTATTAACAACTTCATTAAGCAAGTTGAATCCAGATCCCACGTACAATGTCACATGATAGAGGTTGCATTTGACAATGAATTAGAAGAAGATCCTCTCAAAGACACTCATGACTAGACAATACCTACTACCTCTATTTCAAATAGCAAAAATATAGAGATTGAGCCATGAAAAACCTTAAACATTAATAATAACCTGACTCCTGAACAAGAAGAGAAGCTAGTCCAACTGCTAAGAAAATACAAGGAAGCTTTTTCATGGGATTATTTCGACATGAAGGAAATCGACCCCCAGCTGTGTACCCACCACATTGATACAGAAAAGGATGTGAGACCTGTTTGCCAACCCCAACGAAGACTTAACCCTCACCTAAAAGACATTGTGAAAGCTAAATTACAAAAAATGTTGGATGTAAACTTTATTTATCCAATATCTGATAGCAAATGGGTCTTTCCACTAATAGTGGTGCCAAAGAAAAATGGAAAGTGGAGAATTTGTGTAGATTATAGAGAATTAAGCAAAGCAACCCAGAAAGACCACTTTCCCCTTCCATTGATTGACCAGGTATTAGATACATTAGCAAGAAAGAAGTTATTTTCTTTCTTGGATGGCTTCAGTGGGTACAATCAGATTCAGATTTCCCCTGAAGACCAGGACAAAACTACTTTTACCTGTCCTTGGGGAACGTTTTCCTACAGAGTCTTACCCTTTGGCCTATGCAATGCCCCTGCCACATTTCAAAGGGCCACCCTCAGCATCTTTTCATATTTAATAAATGAAGGGCTCAAAGTATACATGGATGATTTCACACCATACAGAGATGATTTCGACCCAGCACTAGACACATTGGAAAAGGTGCTGCAATGATGTATCGTCACCAGGCTCTGCTTGAACCATGAAAAGTGCTATATGATGGTGACTGAAGGACTCATCCTAGGTCATTATATCTCAGCGGCTGGAATACAGGTAGATCCGGCTAAAATTTAAATAATTCTGTTAATACCTACTCCTACCACACAGACAGAGGTAAGCCGTTTTCTTGGATTTTCTGGTTATTATAGGAGATTTATAGAACATTTTTCTTAAATAGCTGCACATCTATATGCACTAACAGGGAATGTTGATTTTTTTTGTGCAAATAAATGTGACCGTGCTTTTGAAGATCTGAAAAAGCTTGTGTCAACAACCCCAGTGATCAAAGGCCCAAATTGGGATCTGCCATTTCAAATTTCATCAGATGCTTCGGACACAGCTATTGGAGCAGTCCTTGGGCAGGAAGAAGATAAAAAACAATATGCAATCTATTATATTAGCAAGAATTTGTCTCCTATTGAGCTAAACTATACTGTTACTGAAAAAGAATTTTTAGCTGTAATACATGCTATAAATAAATTTAGGCATTATATCACTGGATATCCTATTGTTTTATATACAGATTACTCTGCCATAAAATATTTAGCAAATAAACCAATTACAAATGGTAGAGTAATAAGATGGTTGATTTTCTTGCAAGAATTCAACATCACAATAAAAGATCGTCCTGGGAAAGAGAATCCTGTAGCTGATTTTCTCTCATGAATGTCGAAGCCAGTGGATGCAGCAACAGTCAAAGATCAATTTCCAGATGAACATTTATTCGCTATTACTATCAAGACACCCTGGTATGCTGATGTTGCAAATTATTTAGTAGTAGGAAAATTAACAAAACATCTAACCTTCAATGAATGAAAACAGATTGTGCAGCATATTACCCGATTTTCTTGGATTGGGGGCTACCTATTTCATACAGGGGCAGATATGCACATAGGAAGATGCATCCGTGAAGATGAAATATTTGACATTTTGAAATCCTATCATGACGAACCATGTGGCAGACATTTCACGGATTTAAGAATTGGCCACAAAGTTCTGCAAACAGGGTATTACTAGCCCACAATCTTCAAAGATGCGAAAAAATTTGTTCAAGCCTGTGACAGTTGCCAAAGAGCAGGATGCCTTGGACAGTCTAACGAAATGCCTTTGAACCCACAGCTAGTAATCGAACCATTTGAGCATTGGGCACTCGATTTTGTTGGTCTGATCAACCCATCATCAAACCAGAAAACATATATTTTGGTAGCAACTAAGTATCTGACCAAATGGGTTGAAGTAGAGGCACTTCCAAGAGCTACAGAATACTTTGTAATTCATTTTTTGTTCCAAATATTTGTGCGATATGGCCTCCCAAGAGACATAATCACGGACAGAGGACCATAGTTTGCAGATAATAAAATTGTTGCAACATTAGGAAGCTATCATATTCAGCACAAGATTACCACTCCATACCACCCACAGGTAAATGTCCAAGTAGAGATTATGAATAAAGTAATAGAAGAAATATTAACAAAAACCATTGTGTCACACAGACATGATTAGGCTACAAGATTGTCGAAAGCCCTGTGGGCATACCAAACAATGTGGAGAAACACCACCGGTTATTCACCATATCAGCTAGTATTTGGAAAGGAACCTATCTTTCCAATAGAATTTGAAATACAAATGCTAAGAACAGCACAAGAAGTCGGTCTAGATTTAAATGAGGATGGATTAATATACTACAAAAAATAAACGAGCTAGTTGAAGGTAGGTTCTCGGCTCTTCAACATACTACATTAATCCAATAGCAGAGACCAAAATTCCATGACTCCCTCATTAGAAAGATAATCTTCCACGAAGGAGATTGGGAACTCCTATATGATTCAAGGTTTCAGGATTTTCTGGGAAAACTTCAAACTCGCTCGCTGGGACCATATAAAATCTAGAAAGTGCATGACAATGGCACTATTACTTTGACTACTATTGATGTATTTGGACATATCTTTAAAGCAAATGGCCACCGAGTTTGACTATACCACAAACCCCTTACTCAGGAATCCTTCTATCAGCAACTCCATGAAGATTCTGACATGCAGATTTTCGTGAAGGAAGGGAACTCTTCCTCACCTTTGGTTCCCTAGGTAATTTGATTGCTTTTAAAATTTTGTACATGACTTTTTTCTGTTTTGTTTGTGTACATTACTTTCTATACCGATTTTTTCATTTTTGTAGTTTTTTACTTTTTGTTGTTCCTTTCCGAAGGAACAACATTTTCGTCGTTTTGTTGTTCCATTATGGAGGAACAACATTTTTACATTTTTTGATGTTCCTTTCCAAAGAAACAACATTTTGGTCGTTTTGTTGTTCCTTTCCAAAGGAACAACACTTTTGCATTTTGTTGTTCCTTTCCGAAAGAACAACATTTTCGTTGTTTTATTGTTCCTTTCCGAAGGAACAACACTTTTTCATTTTGTTGTTCCTTTCCAAAGGAACAACATTTTCATCGTTTGCTGTTCCTTTCTGAAGGAACAACACTTTTGCATTTTGTTGTTCCTTTCTGAAGGAACAACATTTCCGCCTTTTTGTCGTTCCTTTCTGAGGGAACAACACTTTTGCATTTTGTTGTTCCTTTCCGAAGGAACAAAATTTCTGCCTTTTTGCTGTTCCTTTCTGAAGGAAAAACACTTTCACATTTTGTCATTCCTTTCGGAAGGAATAGCACATCAGCATTTTCGTTGTTTCTTTTCGAAGGAACAACACTTTCGTTTTGCTACTCCTTTCCGAAGGAACAACATTTCCGCATCTTTTGTTTCTGCTTATTTTATTTTGTTGTTCTGATTAAGGAACAATGGTTGTTCCTTTTAGGGAACAACACTTTCAAGTATGTTTTTTTCCTTTTTGCTTACGGTTTATGTTTAAATATTCTTTTGTTTTTGTTCTAAAGAAACGAGAGCTGTTCTATCTAAGGAACAACACTTTTTGAGTCATTCTTCTTCTTTTTGTGTGTATGTGTGTTTCACCATTTTAGAGGATTTTTGTGAGCAATGGTCATTTAAGGCATATATACACATTTATGCAAGAATACAAAGACTAGAGGATACTGAAATAAGAAAATCAAAGAAAAATTGTTATATTTAAAAGAAATTGCTTCGAATTGATAAGAGAAAAGGGGAAAGGACACAACTATTTTTATCACTTTGTTGTCTTTATTTTCACTAATACCAATGTGATTGATTATTTTTTATCATGATGGTTCTGTTTAATCCCCATTACTCTTCTTGATCATTATTATTGAATAAGAATAAGGGCATATTTTTCTCTATTAAGATGTTCAGACTTCTTCCACCATCCCTACTTTTAAGGAGTGTTAAGCCACCCTCTGTATATAAATAGGAAAATTGCTATATAAAAGAAAAGATGTATATCTACGGGATTACTAACATGATTTCTCAGATGAAGGATAGGGTGGTCTCATCAAGAGCCAACCTACCATGATAATAAGGAAGACAATGAAGTGGCATTCCCACTATGGCCACCACACCAGGGATATGATCCAAGAGGCACATCAAAAAAATAAAAAGTACTTGGAACAGGAGGTCTCATCACGAGCCGACCTGCCCACCTTTCACTCCTTCCTGGTGAATGGCATTGTTATTCATCTGGTTACCAAGCCAGCACAATGGCCTCCATTCTGACATTGCACAGCACTTTCCTAGGCATACAGAAAGGATTATGGTTCCAAGGGTGAAATAAGCAACTTTTTCAAGGTTATGGGCACCTGTGGGTAACAGAGCTCTGTTAATGGTATTGAAGTCATATTTCTTATACACCAATAGTCATTATAAAACCCTTCTTCTTATATATTTATAGTGATTTCAAATGAGATTATGTCATATAACCCCTTCGAACCTTTGATACATGAAAATCATTTATAAATCAATCATGCCGGTTAAGGTGGATAATGACTACATAAGAACTTTTATTCACGCCAGTTGTCCTATCCTCAATTTTTCGCATCATATCATCACATTTCCTTATTTATTAGCGATTTCAACATACGCCTCAATTTCAATAATCCGCTCATTTTTGTAAACATGTCATATATCTATACGTTGTTCCTTTATTCCACTCTAAGATTGTAGTTTACCATGCTACTCCTTTACTTGATGGACGAGGACGACCTATCACATTACAGGGGGCGTGGGTGATCTCCATAATTCACTGGCATATGTGTCAGCTCATTATTCGGAGGTACTATGACATTCACCAAAACTCAGGAATAGCAAACCTAATGGTATTGTGTTTCCCAATATGCATGGCTTGCTATTCCAATGCCATTTCCATGTTTTCCTCTGCAAAAATTAGCAGTAACTTAAAAGTTTGAACAACTTGTTGTTCCATCATCTTCTCTGTGTTTTCTTAACAATGAGCTAAAAATTTGAACATCCTACTGTTCCATTGTCACCTCTATGTCTTTGTAGTGTGCTAAGCATGAATAAGATGGGAGGAAGATAAATTCGTAGTGAGCCATAGGTGTTAATGGTCTCTCACGTTGCACGAGAAATCTTAGCAAGGGCAGGATCGATAACTTACCTTAACCATCTACAGCAATCTAATGAGATGGTGGCAATCAAATTTCTGCAGAATTTGTAAGAAAATCATTCCATGGTGAGAGGGAGACAAATAATAGTCACATATGACATAATTGCTAAAGCTTTCGAACTGCCAAGCATTGGACCTATATGGGCTCTGAAAAAGGTGAGACTGTGAGACGCCATAACCATATTCTAGGACGAAGGGCATAACTTTACTGTCAAAGGAAAAGGAGTCCTACCGGCGACCTTGGGAGAGCCTTGGGCAGAATTGCTGAGAATTATCCAAAGCTACATCACTTGCGATGGTATAAAAGATGTGGTAAGACCACACCATCTCAAACTATAGGTCGTAATAAAGAAAAAATGTGTTGTGAATTTTCTTGCATTCTTAAATTCTTTATTACATGATGTTTCCCGAAGATGAGAAAATCTTGCCATGTAGAGTGAGTAGTAAGCCATCATGGCTTAATTCGATTGGTAGTTACTTACAATCTTTCCCAATAGAAGAGTAGTTGGGAAGAATTGATTTTATCAATGGATGGGGGACTAGCCTTGCCAGCCCCGAAATGAAAACATATTGCTAGCACATCGAGTAGACCATTAAAACAAAGACAATCTGTCAGATTGGCAAGGAGCAGAGGTATGCTTTGAAATTCCCAGGGAAACATTAGCAAACCTATGGAAATACATGATTCAGAAGACAAACAACCCCCACAGCTTGAAGGTGGGGAGAATGAAGAAGAATTCGAGGAAAACGATGAAGAAGAACTGGAGGAGGAGTCGGAACAATCCGGTCAAGAAGAAGGGGAGGAAACAAAGCAACACAATGAAACTCCATTACAAAACCCTCTGAAAGAAGATGAATTTGCCCAAATTTTGGCCAATATGGGTGAGTATGTCCAACCTCATAGCCCACTCAACCCCCACACCGAAGAAGGGCCACAGGAACACTCTGCTCATGATAAAAGTGCATCCGAGGAAATATGTGACAAGGAGGAAGAAGAAGAGGATCACTCTGCTCATGATAAGAGTGTATCTGGCGAGAAGAGTTCCGAGGAGGAGGAAGAAGAACAATCTGTTCCTAGTTAGAATACAGCCAAAGAATTGCATGATGAAGAAGAGGTAGAAGAAGAAGTTGCCCAAGGGACAACAGAACAAACTAGGGTTTCTACCCCTAAAAAACGTGATCAACGGAACATTGAGGAGGTGTTCCAAGAAGGGAACATGGAAATTGGCCAAGGCGGTACAATGCATGAGGTACAAAACCCAAGCCTAAGAAAACAAATGGTTGTTCCTTCTAAGAAAACAGAGGAAATTAGAAAATTGTGAAAGGAACAACAGATATTGCTTAACATAATTAAGCACCTTTGACAACAAATAAGAGTCTTAAAAATGGGGAAGAACTCAAAAGGAACCTTTGGGGCAAAGCGTGCAACAACCCAGGAAAAACACCATAAGAAAAAGACCAAAAGAACTCAAGTCAGACCTATTATTTAGAATCGCAAGGAATAGCATTTGGTTGTTGCAAATGCAGAAGCACAAATGGATAGCACACCGGCCTGTGACAAGGAAGTCCAGACAGACCGAACAGTCTGTGAGAAGGAAACTCAGACCATAAAGACTAGATGTCACAATAAGGAGATCTAAGTAGATCTCCAGCCCAAAATTGTCATGATCGATAATGACCTGAGAATAGTAACTCTGCGAAAAGATTTGGCACAAGCCCAACAGACGATAGAGAAACTCACGGAGGAGACTATTCCTTAAGAAAAATATCAGAAGTTACAACAACAACTAGAGAACATCAATGCATTGGAAAGCCAAGCCTTCGATGGATGGCGAAAGGTAGAAGAAAGAGTCAAAAAGGTAACCCATAGAATAGACATAATTATAAAACAAATGGATACCTTATGTTCTTTGTATACTAATGTTCTAGCATGTAGGGCACCCGCCAGAAACTATGCTTTGTTTTTTATGGAAAGATATTTACAATTGAAAATTAAGGTTGTCAAGGAAGGAGTTCCTATAGAGATAAAAAACCATTGATGAGTTCATAAACTATTTGAAGCATTATGGTGTGAAAGTTCAACGATTGTTATGTGAATTTTATTTGCACAATCTTGTGTTAGATGGAGAAATAGAACAAAACCCTAGCCCTTTTGTGGGTGATGTCCAACTTTAGGCATTTATTTCTTTTGGTGTTAATAAGATAAGGTGGCTTAAAGCCTACAATGTCTCCCAAAGATAGGAGAATGGATTAGATCTATGGGTAAGGGGTGAACTTAGAGACCAACTGCAATTATGGAACAAACATAGCAGCTTAATAAGAACTTAGGGTGTAATCCAGACACTGGCACCTATTCACACAGTAGTCATTCGGCAAGGGATAGAATAATTCTTAACCATCAAAGACCTTGCCATAGCAACAGCCAAATTCTGATACCAAACTTCTAATCGAAATATCCAAAACAAAGAGCCATTCAATTATGAGAACTTTAAGTTAGCTGTTGACCACTTGGTTATCTATGGTGACCTTATCTTGAGAGAAGGCTTGTCTTGGTTATGCTGTAGGTTCCGAAGTCCAGTCATTTGGTATCCTGCGCCAGGGTATAGAGCCTTATATGAGTTGCCTGAAGGTGAGACAAGGCATGTTTTTGAAATCTTAGCTAGGAATCATGGTTGTAGACCACCGACTGAGAATCCTTCTCCAACCTACTCCCTAATTGCCTTGCATGTAAATTACAATGTTTTCATGAGGGAATGAAAAAGGGTAAGCATGGGGGTGTGTTGAGCATTAGAAAAGGTATGTAATTGCCACTTGTTTCTTTGTCTTTTCCTCTAATTCATAAATTCTTTACGTTATGACATGGGTAGATGATGAAGGATTATGATAAAGTTTAAGAGATTTGTAAATAAAATAAAATGACTAATTATTACCTTCTTCTATGCAGAAAATGAAGAAAATGGAAGATCACCATCTCAAAGGAAAAGATGTTATGCTTCTTAACCTTCAAAAGGTACCCAAATACAGAATATGCGAAGAAAAGGGACCGAGAACACAGAATGGCAATGACTTTATTATTCAGAGAGAAATGTTCACTTGCCTCTTCGAGGGGGCAACCTCCAATAGAGCAGAACTCGATTACAAAAATATGACACGATGCTCCTCGCAGGGAGTTACTATCCTTTATATATGACTCCTACAAGTAATACCACGGGTCAATACCGCTTATTACTAATACCATCTATCTAATACTACGGCCCATTTGCAACTAACTGTGATTCCTTTATTAATTGCGGATTAACCACTTACAATTATTAATATGGGCTTTATTGACTCTTGACTATGATGTGGTCCCATTACATAGATAAGGGGGTTAGGGTGGGACCCTAACAGGGAGCCCATCCTGATTACAGACATGTTAATTCATTGGATCATAAAGCTACCTTACAAAGGGGCGGACCCTGCCAAGGAGTTTGGAGGGAAAGTGGCAAAAAGGAGTAAGCACATAAGATGAAGGTGGAATATGGTCTAGTTAAGAAGTCACATGGATATTCTATCTGCTCTATTTAGGACCAGGCGGTGCAGTTTTCCACCCAGATTCTTGCAAGGGAAATCATGAGGAAATGTCGCACGGATGAAGTTCCAGCGCCAGTGGTATCACTAACTGTCCAGTGCGTGAAAGGAGTTCAATACAATTGGGTAAAGTATATGTGCAAGGAGTTCCTCACGAACTGTCGCGAAGCTCAAGAAGAGAGCAAGCCCTTCCACTATGTGTGGTTATTACTCTCTATTGTTTTAGTAGCTTGGAGATTGTCGAAGAACATTCAGTTTCCCCCATAGCCAGAAGATTTACCCAAGGCAACAAGGTTTGCTTCACTATGGGAAACAAAGGATTGAGGAGTCAAAAAAATTTCTGCATTCTGATGGAGATGGACCTTCGACTAATTATCAATTAGAGGCCAAGGTTGTCCCCAACCTTGTTCGAGCAATTAACGGCCTACGCGGAGTTCAAGGTCAATTTCCACAATGTGTCAATCAGAGCACAGAAGGACCCAAAGCACCTATGGCACAAGCTGCCATATTTGGTATCTCAGACGGACGTGCAGGAGATCGTGGGGAGTTGGCTCGCAGAGTGGCGCGAACCCACGGAGCTTGGTGTAGGTACAAGCAAAGGTGTAGAGAGCTTTGCTGCACAGTCAACCGCTACACAAAAGCGTAAGGAAGCAGCTCAGAAGGCCACGCAAGCTCTGGCTGGGCATAAGAAGAAGGAAGTTGCTACTAAGGTAGCTGTGGAGAAAGAGCACGTTGCAAAATAGCAAGCTAAAAAATAATGCCCAAACACAGAACATGTCAAAGAATCGGCTTCGCAACACACAAATGAGCAAGAACTTTTTGAACAAGGAGGAAATGGAGAGGAGAAGAGCACTCCTTCACCTTGAAGAGGCACAAAAATGAGTAGATTGTTGGGAAATCAAAAAAGCATAAGTAAAATAAGCAGACGCACATCGACCGGATGGCCCTTGCAGAAGGAAATCTCGATGAGATCAGTGATAAGATCCGTGATACCACCACGGAATTGTTGCAACAGTTCTAGCAATAATATATGCAGACACTAGGGAGTGTCCAACAGGATCTGCGTGAGCTGTAGATCTAGATTGGCAGGATTCAAGTGAGCATTGGGCAAGCGAGCGCGGTGCAAGTGAGCCTAATGCAAGGAAGCAGAATGGTAGTAGAATTGGAATGGACTCTTGATCTCATAGTGATACCTTTACCATAAGAGTTTGTTCGCACAGAGTTAGAGGAGGATCGCGTTGTACTAGGTACCGTGAAGAACATGGGAGTCAACTTGATTGCGCTGTCCCTTCAGCCCCTCCATGCATTGCATTAGGGAGTTTCATATGAACTAAGGATCAAGGACTAGCATGCCCTCACAATCATAAGCGAGCTCAAAGTCAATAATGAGTAGATGTTCGCGGAGAAAACTCAGGCGTTGAAGGAAAAGGAGGAGCTGTAGACACAAAGAAAGAACTTGGAGACAACAATAGAGCAGGCTTGGAAATTAGTTATGGAATTGAACATCCCAGAGGATGTTGTAGCTACAACAAAAGTAAGGAAATTGGCTGCTACAGTATGCACATCAATGACGAGATTGGCAGGGTTACTTTTGATTTCCAAATGAAGATATATGATCCAGGTGGATATTGGTGGCCACCTACCAAGTCCACTTGGACCCCCACCATTGTTTCTTTCAGCTTTTTAGTTTCCTTAATTGTAGCACAATTTACTATTTTTAGCAGTTTTTCAGGTCTTGAACTTCCAGAGCCGTTTTAAGGCCCTAAACAACTTTTTTTGGGAAAAATCGGAGCAACATGGGTCGATGGACCAATTTTGCTCTTCCCAAAGTTGTAGTTCTCAGATAGATCTTTCTAACGAGATATTGTGCACGTCAAACGGAGATCATATGCCAAAGTTGCAACCCCGGGAAGTTGATGTACCAATTTACCCAAATGGGGCCCACAGTTTGGCGTTTCATCTTCTAGGGTTAGGTTTTTGGATGTTTAGGGTTTTCCATTATTTCTCAACAATAAATAGGCATTCAAGCCTCATTGTAACACAGTTAAGAGGCATGTAGCCGCCACATCTCTTCTCAAAGATAAGCTACCATCGCCCTAGCTGGTTTATTTCCATTGTTGTTTGTAAGCATATTTCAGTATTTTACATTAATGAAACAAAGTATTCTTTCCACCGCATCTCTGTGTTATGATTATTTTTGTAATTTGTTGCGTTCATGTTTAAATCCATATCAATATAAAATTTGCAGTTGAAGTTGTAGCCAACGACTCTGCGAAAGGTCTGGGAGCAACGATCAACGAAAATATGAACACATTGGATATCGTTGTAACGAACTGTGCAATGATGTTTGACCAAGCAATGGAATTATGGACAAACCTATTGGAGGACCCGAACTTGCAGAGGTTGAACACCGATGTCAGAGAGACACAACGAAGGTATGATGAGGTCCAAGTGACTGCGCGCACTTTGGCGCCAATGCAGCACCTCGCAAAGTTACAGGAGGGCAAGCAACTGCAAGCACAGACGAAAGAATTGCAGAGAAAAGAGCCCCTTCTAAAGGCTAGATTACAACTATGGCTAGAGGAAGCTTGCCAACTTACTCTATCACTCCAGGAAAAGATAAAGGTGCTAAAGTAGACACAGAGGACAATGCGCCTAGCAGTGGAAGTCCCAACAACATAGAATTTGGTAGAAGAAGTGCAGCAGGCCGTGACACAGAGTGTTGCTGAAGTTGCAGTATTACAGGTCGAGCTAGGTGGTCTTCGCAGCAAGATCGAGGTGCCAACTGAGTGACTCGAGGGTGAGTCACAATATTTGTGTTGGGGGCTTGTTGGGATAGGGTCCCTAGGGTCAGTTTTGGGGTTAGTTAACCCAAATTTTGTAAAAGATGTAAAGTCTCTGTGAAATGTGGATACAGAGTGCGCAGGTATATAGGAGTCAAAGGGGTTTTAACCCCTTGTTTTGGTAAGTAAATAGGTTGGATTTGAGACCCACCCATGGTTCGCAGACCATGGTATTGTATTGAATAAAACTATATATAGTTGAGTCATAGAAAGTCTAAGAGGTAGCGAAGGGCAAGTAAGTTAAGATAGAGTCTGTTTTGGGCAAGTGCTAAGGCAAGAAGGCTTTGCTTCCTGTACTTAAGCGAAACGGGAAGGCTCCTGCAGCTGAGTGTGCAAGAGGGCTTAGAAAGTACGCAGCTAAGTGCACGGATCCTTGCAGTTGAGTGTGTAGGGTGAAAGAGTCTGTAATATGAACATTGAAGATGAATAAAGACTGATTTTGAAGACTTATCTTGCAACCTGAGCATTATTGTTGATTATGTTTATGTTATGATATGTCGCTTTATAATATGTTTTCTATGGAATAATGAATAAATGTTGTGCAAAACTACTGAATCTATCTTATTTGTGCATGACTTAAGTAATTATCTATTTTCATGAAGATAAGGATTATTTCTGCTATGATTTATGATGAATTGGATAGATATGCGTGAACGCAGATATAGGGTTATTGATTAATGTGTGAAAGTGGATAATTTTCCTATTTGGGGTCCACAAAGACTGATCGTAGACCTTCGCGAAGGTCTATAAGCCATTTTACTCGAGTTACTATATCAGACCATAGAAGACTACCTATCTGCACGAAGGTAGATCTGATCTATAAGAGCTTAAGAATCACTTATCACATGTACCTAGATGCAGAAACCTCATTCTAGCATCCCCCAATACTACTTTGGGTGAGACTGTAGCCTGCTTTATGCAGGTTGTTGCTGAAAAGGCCAACAGTTAGGGTTTTTTTGGTTGGCACAAACAACTTTGAACCTAGGTCAACCCCTCTTAAGCCAACAGTACATGAAAGCATGGAAAATGCCCAGGTTTAGGTGGTTGGAATGCCCAATTTGTGAGGTTAAAATTGACTACAAGAATGCTGGCAACAACAGTGAAAGGAATTGGAACATGCAACAATATGTTGGTAAAGAAATCCAGGAGAAAGGCCATTGTAGGACACTATTACCCAATAATGTCTATTGATTGCCATGAGCACGCTATGACCAATATTATGGTTTTGAGGCAGGGACATGCCTTGGTTTTTGGACCTTCTGATGTGAGGAAATCTTGCCAAGGGATGGATTTCTTGAGGGACTATGTAGCAGAGAAGGGGATGCCAATGGAACTTGGAAGTTGTGTGATTGCATGGAAGGGGGTGATCGAATTTCCTGAGGGACTGTGTAGAAGAGAAGGGAAGGTCGGGGAATGGATTTGTTTAGGTCATTAGCATTATCAAATGGAATTAGAATCACATTGGGAGTGTGCCCTAAAATAATGAGTTGGTCCACTATTCACTGAGAGAACAAGTAGATCAAGGATCGTAGCACTGGACATTGGATGTAGGTTTGACTTTGGTAGTGGATTATGGAGTTCCTGGAAAGGAGGTGAATATTGGCACTGCTTTTAAGGGTGGAGGTGTGAGACTCTGGATTCCCTTGTTGACTGATGTGGGCGTCATATCCTTTTATTTGTTGGTTAGAGAAAATTTGCATATGTATATGTGTATGTTATTATAAATAATGTATCGAGTTGCGGGTATAAAGCTCCATGGTTAGTATTATTATTTTTCATCGAAGCAAATGTGCATAAGTATATGTGGTTGTTATTGTAAATACCATAACGAGTTGTGTTATAAAGCTCCAGTAAACTGTATGTTGTTTTATTTTCAACAGAGGTCATTGTAAATATTGCAACGAGTTGGGTTCTAAAGCTCCATAAGTAGTATGTTTTGTTTTCAACGGTTTGTTGGTCATAGGTGTTATAGAACACTAAGGATGGTGTTCCTCCAAAGGGGAGGGGTTTGTAATAACCGTTGGTTGATTTTCCATGTAAAAAAAATATAAGACCAAGGTCACGGGACACGTATTCCAAGATGAATGTTGGGCAAAACATAGTGATGGGTATCTCTAGTGATTAATTAATGGTTATTAAAATTGGCAAAGACAAAGTGGAAATAATTGACATTTATTTATGAAAATAAAGGAAAATGGGAGAAAAGGAAGGTGAAGAGACATAGATTTGCATGCTAAGTAAATTGGAGGAAAAATGAAGAAAATAGAGGCCTTAATGATAAAAAGGCTTTTGAGGATGAGTTCATAGGCTTTTGTTAGTTCAGTCTTGGATCTCTCTTCTATTCTCTTATTCTCTCACACTCTTGTACACTTGGAGCACTCTAATATTCACTTGGATTTGGAGAAAGAAGGCAAAGGAAAGCGAGAAATCGCAAGTGAACAATTGGATCAATAACTACTGCTATATTGCTTTGTAGGTAACAAGTTGCATGCGTGATTTCCTTGTTTATTTTTAGATGCATGGTATACGCATGTGATTTTCTGATTATGTGTTTTCATTAGCATGGATATTTGCCTAGATTAACAGTGGTTTTAGTCTTGCCCTTCCATTTCCGGGATAGCCATGGTGTTGTGGGTTTGTTTTTTGGTGTTCATGTTCATTATGGTTGTGGGTTGGAAAAAACGCTCGAGAAGCCCTGGAACAACTTAGGTTGAGCTACTAGTCCTAGAGCCTAGGTTGGGACAAACACTCAAGAGACCTTGGTAGGTTGAGTTACTAGTCCCTAGAGTCAAGTTGGACAAATGCTTTGGAGCCCTAGAAGGTTGTGGGTTAAGTTACTAGTTCTTGGAGCCCTGGGAAACTTGGGTAGAGACTGATCTGGTTGGTATTAGTGATTTCCAAACCATAGAGGTGGAATCATTGTGGTTGAGAGTTGAGGTGGTTTGGCCTCTGGAAGCCCTAGTTGGTTTTGTTTTAGTTTAATCCATGAGATCCCACATTCATTCTTGGAATATGGAATAGTGGTGATTGGCTAAAAGAAAGATTTGGTTCATCCCAATCTATGGTCAGGTGGTACGTGGAAGTCCTTAACTTGGTTGGTACTTTGCACATGTTAACATGTGTTATTCTTTATTAATGATCAATGAGCATAATTGCTAATTTGCTATTGTTTACATAATCAATTTGTCATGGCTTTATTTCTAGTGAAGTATATGCTACATGCGTGGTGTATTTAGTATTATATGATGTGCTCTTGATCTAGATCTAATTCATTGTTTGACATACTCTTGGTTATTTTATATGGATACATGAGCTAATATGTGTTTGTTGCAACAAGTATGCGAGGGCAACAAGCCTTCTTGATGAACATATGATGAAACTAATGTAAACAATGACCAAACTATGCATCTATGACTTATGGGTACCCTTGTCACAAATTGTTTGTAAAAATGCATAACATGTGGTAGCAAGTTAGACCCCATTTTTGTAACTGCACCTTGGAAGTTGAGTCATACATAGTAACTCTAAACTCATGTTTACCCTGTTAAGTATGTTAAAGTAGGTAAATGTGGGGTGGGGTGTTACAAAAGTCTTTTTTTCTTCTTGCTTCTACTTCTTATGGAAGGTTTATTCAACTTGCTAGGATATGATGCCAAGGTAATTTCTCCACAAGGATGTTGTTTCTAAGTTATCTTCATTGTAATCAAGATAATAGGAAAATGAATGTGTTATGTTTATCAACTATGTGAGTGAAACACACAACCCATGCACATCAAGAAAACAATGGATGCTTTCAGTAACTCACTGATACATTTTTTAGTTTGCGCAAACCCTTATTCAATATTTATAACCATGGAAGCATAATAATCTAGTACTTAAAAATGATCATTTCTTACAACAATGGCACTTAGTTCCTTCAACATGACATGCTTAACGAGATTATTGTGAGTAGTAGTGAGAGTTGATTCCCACTTCCGAATATTCCTTCTTACACAGGACAAGCACATCTTATTTTATTGGTGAGGACCCTAGGTTCATTTATTAATTTTAATTCACCCCTTAATCTAGTGTTGGATACCACTTTTTGAGCATATTGAACAAGATTTATGCATTTGATATGATAAAACAATGTAGTCTAAGTGAAAATCATAATGCCTTGTTTGAATAACCCTCAACTACTTAATATAATGCAGAACATGTAAACTTTAGAGCACTCAAATCAATATCTTCTAATAAGAGTAATGTATATCAATCCCACTGATATGTTTTAACATGATGAGATGATATGGTCGAGATTGATTAATAATGGGCAATAGCTAATTTATAATGCCAAGCTGAGATTGCATTTCTTTCTCACATTGGGACTAGGTCAACATAATTTTTATATTTGGTGTTATTGTTCATTGGGCTCTATGTCTTATATGAATCCTTTGGAATGTGTTATTCTCATTAATTTATTAAGTTGATAATATGTAGGATTTCCCATAAAATCTATTGAAAACATTATCACCATGCCACATTCTCTATAGTTACACCTAGTCTTTGCATATTCACCCAACCATGCTATTAAAAAGTCAACCATATTGATACATGCAACAACGTTGTGTAAGCAACATTACTATTCAAGTTGTGATGGATACTTTTCTCGAGTTTAAGACTGGACAACTGAGTTAGGGACCGTAACTCTCCTCACAACCTTAGATTAGGCTACACGACAATATTACTTGCAGCCCAATCACCCCCAAGCCAGATTCTATAGCATGAGGGGATCGCTTAAAGGCTAAGATTGAAATTTCTAGCTGAAGCAAAAACTCTGTAGGTCCAAACACCTCCATCCACCAGCTAATAACTGCACTAGAGGCCTGCTACCTCCACTCTTCATCAAATAATGGCTTCATTAAAATTTGAAATAGGGGGTCCGGAGGTATGTTACCTCCACCCTCTAGCCCCCTTACAACTCTTTCAATAATCATAGCATAAATATCCCCTTACTTGGAGTTAATTTTTATAGAAGTGGCCTCTTTTTCTAATTTGATTTAAGAGTACACCTCCCTTTAATAAGTTCAACACTGTAAGATTGTGACCCCTTCCAACTGACAAAGTTAGCCTTCCAAAAGGGCCTATGGATAGATCATTGGCACCCTTCTTGTGGGCTTTCAGAGTTCTCAAGTGTAGCCACAAGCCTAGATCCCATATGTAGATATTTCGATTTAGGGAATTGCTTAGCAGGGTTCTAGGACAAGTGGAACCTCCAGACTTCACTGATGACTCATATCCATAGGAGCACATGCTTGTTATTATGGCCAGGTGTTGGAGTAGAGCACCCATCTCATAGTAAAAAGAAAGGTCAAAACCATAATGATGTCATCCATACCCCCTGTTACAAGCATTGGACCATATCATGGGGAAAAAGTAACGTAGTAAAGCATTTATTTGTGTGTTACACAATACCATCAATAACAACAATATTATGTTTTACTTGGTGATATTCTTGACACAGAGCATAACATTCTAATAGGCAATGAAAAAGGAAATCGGACTTGTTATTCCCGCGAAGCTTTAACTTCTTTCTTAGTCTTTCTCGGAATCCACATAATAACAATAATGCAATCGAACTAGTGATAATAAATAATAAATGCCCCCATTCATGAAAAACACAACCTTGGATCCATCAATTACCAATTGGGAAACTCTTCCAAATATAATGCATGGTGTAATTGCTTTCATACAACATGTGTCTTGATCTTTATAGTAGTTGAAAATCCCAACCTTCCACAGCTGCCAACAACGTTGAGCTGTGAATGGATAGCTAGCATGCTGGCAATGCAAGGAATATAACTCAAAACCTCTAGATTTGTGAAGAGGAGGAAGATAGGGCCTTGGAGGCGTGCCCTTTTGTTCAAGATTGCAAGGAATCTAATCACCTTCTATAGCGATTTTATTGTCACAACCAGGGGATTCAATCCTATTTTCCTTCTCCATAGTATGTTATAACATTAGTTCTTCTTTTTATTAAGTTGGACACTAGTACTGGTCACATATGCCCTAAATAAATAAATGGAGAACTGCCATCCAAACAACATCCATTTTTCACGGTCATATTTGTCTTAAAAAGGAGGGACACCTGAGAGATTCAGACATGAGTAGTATCTGAAAGATAATCGAAACTGAACAACATTAAGTGTTTATAATGAATATATTGCATCGACAACAACATAAGGGTCTCAACTGAACCAACCCCTTGTCTTGTGGGCTTCGTAAAACCACCCTCATGAGTAGCATGGCCCTTAATTGGTCTATAGTTATTTGATTCCACATCCCATGTTGTTATTTCCCAGTCTGGCCCGAATCTTGTAGGCCAATCGCATTGGTCTACACCATTCTCTTTCTCCATATTTTTGTTTGTTTACTCGATTTCTTATTGTAGTGGTGGTTAGCTCACCCCTGCATGCTTCTAGCCACCAATGGGATGCCTCTGTATGGCCACATCACCATTAGTTGGTTTTTGCACACTTGTTAGCCCCCTTGGTTGTGACAAATCAAGAGAAATCCAGAAGTATCATTTGATGAAGAGAGCAGGGAGATTTTATGTAGCAGAAGTATCGAGCAACGAGCAAGGAGCAATGATAACCTGAACAACCAAGAGCAGTGTGAAGTAATCTTGGCATTTTATATACCTACATATTTCTTGAAATAGGTTTGACCAAAAATGCATTCAAACATGACAAAGGAACAAAAAATTTCAGAACATGTGGAGACAAATGATTTAGGACAAGTGAAAATTTCCTCATCCACCAAAGCTGGGAAGTGGGTTTGGGTCAATGCCAAACAATATTGAGGCATTTTAAAATGAAGAATAGCCTATCTAAAATGGGAGAAAACAAGGAAGAAACGGTCTAAAAAGAAAAGTACTTGAGCCCTTCGCAAAAAACACTCAAACAAGTCTCCTCTACAAGCACGTGGAAATAAGAAGTCCAGAGGAAAAGTCATTGATGATTCTTCCTTATATAGTCCCACATCCACACCTCTCACTTGGTCATTTGATCTTTATGTGAAAGAATTTTTAAATGCAAAACAAATGTTGGAGGCTTTAGAAGCTAAAGGGCAGGAAAGAGATCATAAAATTCATGTAATAACCATTGAGAACAAGGCTTTAGCAGAAAGCAATAAAGTTTTAAAACAACAAGTGGCATTGCTACAGGAAGCTCTCCTGATAGGGAAGATAGAATGGAAATGCACGAAGGCAGATGTGCAAAAAATAAAGAAATCTGTAGTGGACAGTATAGAGGTGGTGAATGTGAAATCATCCTAGGATAAAGGGAAAATGATTGCCCAAATAAACAACCATGAAGAGAACACAAGAGAAGAAACGAAAGGAGATTCCACCAAAGTTTCCAAAAATTGGGCTCAAGTTATTAGCAATTCTGCTAATAAGGAAGGAGAAACAATATTCAGGTTGACAACATGCAAGCTAGTGAAGGCAAGGAAAGACAAAATAGGGAAACAAACATAATTATTAAAGGGGTGAAACACTATGGGAAAAATGAATGTACTCTTGACCTTGCAAGAGACTTCTTGAAAGACAAGTTGCTATGGCAAGGACAAATATGCCAAGCATGGAGGGTGGGTAAGTTTAACGGGGAGAGAACCAAGCCCATAAAAGTCATTATGCCTAGCTTGCGTGATAAATATATCATTCTAAGAAAGAAACATCCCTTGATGGGTTATCATTTTTTCCTAGAAGAAGATTTAACTATAAAACAACACGAGGAAAGAAGGGAGGAAATTTTAAAGGTTATAGCAGCAAGAGATGAAGGCAAGAGAGCATGGATTTATAAAGGCAAAGCTGTGATAGTGCGCTTTGGACTTCCTTCCAAAATAAAGCAGCAAGATGGTAATAAAGAAGAGGCAACAAAATCTTCAACATGAAATTAGAAAGCAAGGTTAGTATGGGAAAGCAGGGACAAAGACTCAAATGTGAGTCTTGCATGTCAAAATAAATAGCAATCAGGTCATACATAGGTTTCCTTAAGAGTAGTTTGTTGGAACTGCAGAGGTTACCCATGGAGATGAGGACCTGGGTTAGGGCCTATAGGAAGACAGAGACATAATTTGCCTCATAGAAACACATGAGCATGAAGGGTGCAAGACACATATGTTTGAAGGATACTTGAAGATGGCAGTGTGGAACAAGGTAGCAAGGAATCACAAAGGGAACGGGGGTATCATGGTTTTAGTAAGGGAGAAAGAAGGTTGTCTCATTCAGTTAGAAAAAGAAGACTCAAATAAGCAATTCATTTGGTTTAAAATATCAGCAAATGGAAGCCACATCAGAATTGCAGCATGTTATTTTGCGCCACAGGTTTAAAAAATCTACAAAGGTAGAGAGCTTGACCACAAAGATGCATTTGCAGCCCTAAAAGCGGATATTGCAACATATTTGTAGCTAGGTGAAGTCCTTATAGTGGGTGATTTCAATGCTAGGACTACAAGTGAGCAAGCTAGAATTATTTGTTGTAAAGATGATTGTGACCCTATTTGGCTTACAGAAGAAAGTAATCATCAGTGGGAAAGAATTTTAGAGGATAAGGGATGCAATCTCTTTGGTGAACAATTTCTTACTCTATGTGGGGACTTTGATTTAGTCATTTGTAATGGCTTGAATAGATGGGAAAAGTTCGGTAATTTCACTTGCAATACTTACAATGGAGCCAATGTGGTAGATTACGTAATTTTCTCGCATGGTTTGTGTGCGAAAATGGAGGAAGTTTTGATTGGAGATCAACTGTGAGACTTGAAATCAGATCACAAGCTAATTTATTTATGTTTCTCTTGGATTGGAAAGAAACAATTAAAGTAAAAAATTCAGCATGTCCAACAAAATCTCCCATAGGGCAGAATTTTTTTGACCCTAGAAAATTGTAATACCTTCAAAATGACGCTAGAGAGGCTCTTCAAGAAGGAGAAAATTACAATTCACAGCCTTCATAGTCATGAATTAACACATTTAATTCATTGCGCACTTGCAAAGTGCAAAAATTAAGAAGTCTGAAACAAATTGCTTTCCAGTTAATGCTTGGTTTGATGAGGAATGCAAAAAGGCAAGGATAATGCAGAAAGAGTCAAACAAGGATAACATAAAGCTCAAAGATTACAAGAAGTTATTAAGCAAGAAAAAGTTCGATTTCATGGTTTCAAGGAGGGAAGAACTAATCTTCCTTGGGAAAAATAATCCCAAATTATTTTGGCAAAAGGCCCAACCGAAAAAGATACAAATTGGAAATAATATTACAACTTCTAAATGGTTTGACTATTTAAGACAACTCTATGGGCAGGTTCCCAAGGTTGACCCTCCCCCCTTGGTCAACACTGATATTGAACTCTTCACGGTACAAGAGGTAGAGATGGGTATCAAGAAGTTGGGTGTTGGAAAAGCAAAAGACTTAGCTGAACTCCAAGCAGAATATCTAAAGTGGGGCTCAAGTATTCTTGCACCTCACATTACAAAAATCTTCAACAACATCCTACAACAAGGGCTCCCTACAGATTGGACAACTAGTCTGGCAATACCTCTTTTCAAGAGTGGTGATGTTAATAATCCCTCCAATTATAGGACCATCATGATAAACCCTTTGTTTGCAAAGCTATTTGGAAGCTTGCTAGAAAACAAAATTAGCAAGTGGGCAGAAGAAAGAGATAAGCGTGCTAAAGGAAAAGCAGGTTTTAGACCTAAACATTCCGCAGTTGATCATTGTATAACTTTAAGGCACATCATTGAAAAAGTTTGGGATAAAAAGGAAGAAGTATTTTGTTGCTTTGTTGATTTCAGAAAAGCGTTTGACTCGGTTCCTAGGGATAAGATTTGGCACAGATTGGAGGAACTTGGGGTTCCTAAACATTTGAGAGCAACTGTGCATAGGCTGTATGAAGAGGTGAAAGTCAAAATTAGAACTTCAACAGGCATTTCTGAAAGTTTTAGAAGCGATATTGGGGTCAAGCAAGGTTGCCCACTGTCTCCTACCCTTTTTGGTTTATATATCAATAAGCTTGAGGAGTGGTTAAATTCGCAAGGGGATGATGGTATCTATTTGGGCAAGTTTGTTATAAGGCTTCTTTTGTATGTAGATGACCTTATTATGATTGCTAAATCGACTCTTGGTTTGCAAGAGCACTTACTATCCCTTGAGCATTTTTGTAGAAGTGTGGGGATGCAAGTCAATATCAACAAAACAAAAGTAGTGGTCTTCTCTAAGGAAATAAAACATAACCAACATAAGTTCTACTTTGAAGGCAACATTCTAGAAGAAGTTGCATATTACAAATACCTCAAAATTGACTTCAACAAAAGTCTAAGTTGGAATGGTTGTAGAAAGAAAAGAACTTTGGGGGGTTGGAAAGCATTTTATGCTTTTCAAAATAGGTGTAGAGAGGCAGAGCTATGGGACTGGAAAACCACTCAAACTCTTTTTGGGCTTCTAGTGATTCCAACGATTCTCTATGGTTGTGAACTATGGGCCAGTAGTACATCTGACATGGAGACAAATTGAGAAAATTCAGAAGCGTTTGATTACAAACAAATTTAAAGATTAAAAATGCAATTCCTTATGATACCTTGTTAAGTCAAACAGGGACAACTCCTATTGAAGCAATTGCTATGGTGCAAGTCATAAGGTATTTAAAAAAAATTGAGCAAATGGACGAGGGTAGATGACCCGAGGTCGTTTTTAATGATAGATTGTGCAAGAGCAAAAAAACTTGGATGCAGCAAAATAAAAATGGTTTAGTAAATGGGGTATTTGCTTGAATGTGTGTCCCATAAACAACAAAGAGATAAAAGCTTTTGTTATGGAAAAGTTCCACAAGTGTACTTGGGATAAAGAGCTAGGAAGAAAGAAAAATCACTATATTGAAGTGTTTAATTCCACTCATAGTCATCAACCAAAAGCATACATAGAGGCCAATATCTCTTGGAGAGCCAAAATTCTTATTGCTTAGTTAAGGACTAATTCTCATCAACTTCGTTGTGAAACAAGGCGCTGGAAAAGGCTAAAGGAAGTGTGGGAGGAAAGAGTATGCATTTTTTGTTCTTTCATAAAAGTGGAAATAGAAAAACATTTCATTTAGAATGTGAGGCCTTCAAATACAACAGGGAAAGTTATGCAGATATGCTGGTAGCTAGCTCTTGGGATAATCTATTTAGCGAGGGGTTTGTCGAGAAGATAAGAGCATTTATTTTGAAGCTTCATAGAAAAAGGGTCGAATACATCAAGTAGATGAAGAAGCAATCTGTCCCATAGGCTATCTTTAGCCTCGTGGACATTAAAATAGTTTCTTTCTTTCTTTCTTTCAACTCTAAAATTTGTTACCCTAGACTCAACCCATTTTTAATCAAAATATTTTACAATGGTTACCATAATTGGGAAAATGATTGGGGGCTAACCCACGACTGTCACAAAGGTCCATAAATTTATCATTGGTCTCATTATGGTACTACCCAATTGGTTGTCCATATTTCTAAGAATGTTATCATGGTGGAACTCAACCATTGGCTTTGAGTTGGGGTCATGACAATACGGTGAATGAACTTGTGGTGTGTTGACAATGTTAGGCATTGCTAGCTATTACATATACTTGTAATTTTCAAAATTGTGGCCCATATTATTGTATGATGGCTTACATGATGTTTACAAAACGAATGAAAAATTTGATGACCTGTAATAGTTATTAGAATAACAAGTAGGATTTTATGGTGAAAAGTACTTTCCTCATATATTAGTTTGGTTTTGATTTGCTGCTAAGTCATATGTTGGAATTTTCCCAAAGAAAAAGGAAAATGGACAAGAAGTGTGTTTTAGAGAAAAAATTATTTGCTAAATTTCACCCATGTGCTAATTTTCCATGTTTTTCTCCAAATATGATTCACCAATTTCCATTTTATTTACACAAATTTTGAAAGGATAAAAGCCTTTTACCTTAAAAGTCACCAAATTTTTCTAGAAAGTATATAAAATCCTAAGAAAGTTTGACATATTGACGAAAATATCGCCAAACATTTTGTGCTTGGAGTTTTAAGAAAGTAATGTTTTCCTTATTACTTGAAGAGTACATAATGATAATTCTTAATAATGGTTACATATGCTATTGAACTTGCAGCTTAGTTTAAGACTTATGTCCCATTTGATTGGCAACACTTGTGTCTCAAAGAAGTACCTTATAGAGTGACAAATCCAAGCTCTTGTATTTGTGTGTATAGTTATGAAATTCCAAGTGCATTGTTTTCTATGGATAATAAAGAACCCACTAAAGTCTTGGGCACTTATACATTGGCATAGTAGTAATGCCAATAATAATATAGACATTATTCTCACATTGTCCTATATTAGCAAGGGACTATCATAGTTGAATTTTGTTCTAGAAGGTGCATTATTTGGTTTCATAGAGTTGGTAGTAATATTTTCGTCCCCTCTCACAAGCATACCTACCATTATAACCTTCAGTTTATTGTTTCGGGTTCAAACCATAATTCTCCAAATTAGGTCTTGTTGACAAAGTTGCTCGTCGAAGTTGATTCCTCCAATTTTCCCACTTTGAAAGCATCCAAATGGATGAAAAATGATATAATGATCCTATCTAGACCAATGCCACAAGTATAGCATTATATTTGCGTTGAACATTGAAAAAGAATGTTGGAGATGTTAAAATTTTAGCTTATGATAGTAAAGCTACACTCAACATGTAACCCCTTCAACTAAATTTGAAAACTTCAAAAACACCTAAGAAAACTTCATATATGGATAAACCAAAACATTTTGTGGGGGATTTAAGAATGTAGACACCACATATCAAAATGTTAAATCAAACCAGTTGTAATATATATGATAAATCTATGAAAAGAGAGATCCAAAAAAATCATATCAACATACTAAATATGAAGCAACAATCTCATTTCTTTCTATTACTATGCAAAAATAAGATTGCAAGAGTGGAAAATGGGAGGAATCAACTTACAAGAGGAGTTTTGTTGGTGGGACCTAGTTCAAAGGATCGAGGTTTGAAACTTTCTCGCTTAAGCGCAAGACTTTGTAACACTATTCTACACTTAGAGACTTTTCCAACAATGCAATAAAGAATCAATTGGAATTTGTATGCAAAATTTATAGCTACACAATCTTATTTTTGCATAGGAATAGAAATAAATGTGATCGTCGCTACATATTTAGTATGCTAATATGATTTTGGATCTATATTTTCTTAGATTCATCATTATTTTACAATTGCTTTGATTTAAACTCTTGGTATGCGGTGTTTACATTCTTAAATCTCTAACACAATGTTTAGGTTTATACATATATGATGTTTTCTTAGGTGTTTTTGAAGTTTTCAAATTTAATTGAAGGGTTTACATCTTGAGTGTAGATTCGCTATCATAAGCCAAATTGTAACATCTACAACATTCTCTTACAAGGTTAAACACAAATATAATATTGTATTCATGACATTGATTTGTATGGGATCATTCTATTATTTGTCATCCACCTTGATGCTTTTAGAGTGGAAAAACTTGAAGAATCAACTTACAAGAGAAGTTTTTTTGGGAGGACCTAGTTATGAGAATTGGGGTCTAAAACTTTCTCGCTTAAGCGCATGACCCCATGATGCTATTCTACACTCAAAACTTTCTAACAATGTAAGAAAGATGTCAATCAATGTTCGTATGCAAAAATTATAGCTATGCAATCTTATTTTTGCACAATAATAGAAAGGAATGTGATTATTGCTACATATTTAGTATGTTGATATGATTTTTCATATCTCTCTTTCATCTATTTACAACTAGATTATTTAACCTCTTGATATGCGGTGTCTACATTCTTAAATATCCCACAGGATGTTTTGGTTTATCCATATATGAAGTTTTTGTAGGTGCTAATGAAATTTTCAAATTTAGTTGAAGGGTTTACATGTTGAGTGTAGATTTGCTATCATAACATCTACAACATTCTTTTACAATGTTCAACTCAAATATAATGTTGCACTCATGACATTGATCTCGATAGGATCATTATATTATTTTCCATCCATCTTGATGCTTTTTGAGTGGAAAAATTAGTGGTAACTTTACAATAATAGTTTTGTTGGTGAGACAAAGTTTGGAGAATTGGGGTTTGAAACTTTATTTCTTAAGAATATGACCCTGTGATACCATTATACACACATAGGCCTTTCCAACGTGCAAGAAAGATGTCAATAAGAGTTTTTATGCAAATATTACGCCTCTTGGAAGTTGACCTTTCGTGCTTGACCACCATAATTGAAGAGGATGACACATTAGCCCCCATTACTTATGTAAAAGGGGATACGCACATGAAGCATATGAATAAGACTCTAGAAGGGTCAAATTTGTAATTCTAATTGAGAGTAGGAGTCAAACTTAACCCCTTGTTCATTATTGGGTTGTGTTATAATTGGGCTAGTAAGAAAAAAAGGGGTTCCATTCATTTCAATTGTATCTTGTTCTAGACAAAAGTGAGCAAAGTAGCCTCACCTTCTAGTTGAATTTTCTCTCGTATTGGTTTCCTGGAGCATGTCTCGTGTTCATTGCGGTTGGTGTGTCATTGTATTTCATTGCTCACTATTTTCTATATTTCATCTGTTACATGCACAAGCGAAAAAACAATAGTAAAAAAAATACGAAATGTAAGAAAGTTAACCCTTACAATATTTAAATTTCAGTTTTTTTATCAGATTTGTTGCAATGAACTGTCTAGTGGAATATCCATGATAGTTTGGGGATTAGACATAAAGTCAGAAGGATCCATGGACCCCATTACATGCCTTTACATCTTTTATCCTTAAATTTACATATCATAAACTAAGAGAATGCACATTTATAAACTATTTTTAAAATTTTTAACTGCGCTCACTGATTTTTGGGGAACTATTTTCCTCTTATAAAGTTACATGCATCAATTAAACCCATTACATACATTCACATACTTCATCCTTAAATTGACACAACAAAACCAAAGGAAATGCACATTTATAAACTAATTTTTTATTAATAATTTTTTTGTCGTGTTGAGTAATTGTTGGGGAATGATTTTCCTTTTAGCAATATGTAATTTTTTTCAATTAACAACCCCAAGTTTGAGCCTATGAACTAATACTAGCGAAAACATGTCATATTCAATGAAAACCCTTTATCGTCTCTGTAAGAATCTCATAATTCACCATCTTACTAATTGGAAAAGGATAATATGAAAACTCAAGCAACCATGTGAATAAACCAAGGTAATTAAGAAGCACTTGACAACCTTATTGTTATAAAGCATTCCTTTTCTAGCCTACTTACTCATCAAAGGAACACATATCACATGCTAACTTACTAGACCAGTGTGCCATCAAAGTCTATATGCTTGTCCATTTTTGTCCTTTACTACCTTCCCTCCTTGGAAGTAGTAGAAGAAAGGTAACAACTCAAAAACACACTCTCAAGTCACTAGGAAAACAATCACCATAGCTCTACATCTTATCACCCAACTTTGCCCATAAATCCTATGTGCTCCATGTGTGTTGGTTCCTCTTGTAATTTCATTTTTATGATTGATAGATAAGGTGATGAGCTATGGAGTAGTCTAATTAAGTGGCGGGAGTGAGAGGTGTTTGTGAGAGTGAACATGAATAACATATAGTGGTATTGAAGTATGCATTTTCCTTTTTTCTATAGTCTTTCATATATTGGTTGAATGACAACTCAATAATATTGGTTGAATGACAACTCAATAGCCCTAATGCATCATTGAAACACAAATTTTATACATAAATTGTTCTCCATGGAATCACATTGGTTCATTATGAGAGTTTTACCTTCTTCTTATAAGTTCACACACCCTTATTCACTTTATGTTAACTCGTCACCCTTGCTTAATTAGTTAATACACACATCCATTGAATTAATATCAAAATATTATATTACTTTGAACATAAAAATAAACTAGTATCATAACTTTATTATCATTAGACATAAACTAATATCCATAATCCCCATAACCCTCTTCATTTATTCAATTCAATCATAAATTCACTTAGCCTTCTTCCCCTCATTGAACTCATAACAGCTCATAACCCCTTTTATGTTTTCATCAATTATTTAATCCCTTAAATTTACTCCAATCCCTTGCATTTACTTAGTTCAATCAATCCCTTGCGTTTATTCAATTCAATCGCGTTTTGAATATTTTTTTTTCAATCATATTTTGAGTGTTTTTTTCAATTGAAGAAATTGTATAACTCTCACATGGTCTTGGCTAGAATTAAACTATAAAACCTATAAAGACTTAACTTTCCCCACCATTGGTCTTTTCCCAACCATTGAGACCACATCGTTTTTTTTTTCTAATTTAACGTGCACAAAACGAATCTTATAGCCTCGGTGCTGTATGGTAATTTACAGAACCATACAAAATATTACGCATGTTGACGTGGCAACGATGCCATCGACTTCCCAGTGAAAAGCATAGACATATGCATCTGACGATTATTTATTTAAAATATACATATTGTCATTGTCTCATAATGTGAAAATTGAGATATGAAATATGCGGCTAAGCGCTATCCCCTTTCTGTGAGAGATGAAACTGACATGATAGGTTTGAAAACCTGTCAAAAAAATTTAAAAATGAAGCACAAAATGAAAGTAAGGTCTGTTCAGTATTGGACTGATTTCATGACATAATGCAGTCATTGGTCCTATGTTCCAATTTCAATACCTGCCACCATGTTGATTCATTCTGCCGTGTTCCATCGCATCCCATTCGCCCCATATGCTCGTCATTACCTCACAAGAAGCCACTCAGGAATTTCAACCCGTTAACTCCTGCTCTGACGTTGAGACAAGGGTTTGCATTGTGTGCAATGGAAGGGGCAGTTATACCCCAGGAAGGAGGGTTTCAGACCCTAATGGATTACATGGGAAAGGGCGGAGCTGACGTGGCCGATGACATGGTGGTCCTGTTCAGCCATCTGCAGTCTGCGTGTAAACGCATTGCTGCCCTCGTGGCGTCCCCCTCGAACTCGGTTTTGGGAAAGCAAAAAGGGCATGGTGTTGCTGCAACAGGTTCCGCCACGGGACGGGATGCTGCCAAACCGCTGGACATTATATCGGTACAATGTGTCTTCAAAACCCGCATTTATCCCAAGTAATTGATTAAATAGGTTGGCATTACTATTTGACATCGCAAAGAATTGCAATGATATTTAGTAGTCCGACGAGATGTAAGTAGGCACCCACGGAAGATATCTCAAGTGTAGTTAGCTTAGATAATGGACGCAGGGAGACCAGCCCTCGCAAGGCTATCACGCTTGCTAATGAGAACGGAAATTCAAACTAACTTTCAACGAATTCTACATTTTTCTTTTTTAAATGCTGCTTATATTAACAAAAAATATGGTACATGGTAATATACAAATGGATGAAAGGTTGTTTTCTTTTGTTATGAGTTGTTTGATTGAGACACCTAGTAACTTGAATTCTAGAATCACACTAGAGTCACACTTTGTTGTTGGACTGCAAGCTCATGTCCTCATCACCTGGTTTATAGTATATCATTTTTTCTCAATGAATAGCTTGAATATTTATTTGTTGTTTGAGTTGAGAAGAACTCATAAATCGTTTTTTTGTTTTTGTTTTTGTTTTTTGTTTTTAAGTGTTTCATTTTATAAAGCTCAAATAGAAGCATTGCAACTAGCCTGAAGAGGTCAGGCACCACAAGGAGTCCACTTGCACAGGCAAAACAACATTTGAGGACTGAATCGTTGAACATAAGCATTTCTATAGGAGTCCACTTGCATGGGCAAAACAACAGTTGAGGACTGAATCGTTGAACATAAGCAGTTCTGTTTTGTACAACTTCCAGGATAAGGAGGCACTTTTTCATCAAAACCATCTAGGACTTGCTCTTGGCCTTAACTGCTATATGTATATTCAGGGGAATTGAACCTTGTAGGTGGCTTAACATATTATTATCTTTTGCGCTTAACCATGACCTCATCAATTAGAGCTAAGAGAATTAAGCTCGATTAGAAGCACGTATTGTTGTTCCGTACATTCTTCCCACCTCATTTGATGGATTCTCATTATTCTTTTCGGATCTCTACAGCATGCAAGTTTGTTCATAATTTGGAAATAACCACAAGGCGAGTTGATCATTTCGTCATAGTGAGTTAATTTTCTTTTCCATTTATAGAGTATGAATTCCATATCTTTGATTGGACATTTCTGATAGTTGTGTTCCTCTAATTTTGACTCGTCTTCTGCACAATGTGCTCTTATCCCTTGTTTTTGTATCTATCTTTAGATTTTTTTACGTATTTAGCTAGGTTAATTGTCTCCACTTAACCAGGGCGCACACAGCCACAGTTTTGTCTAGCAGCAGGTCTGAACAATAGTCTGCCTATGTTCCTATGCCCAGCAGAGTGTGAGAAAGGTGTTATTATGTAGGGAAGTAGAAGACACATGGATGCCTTCAGCATGCATGCCAATATTAGTTTATTTCCAATTTTGTCACCTCCAGTTAAATTCAGTTAACTGCTGCTCCAGATTTAGAAAGTTGTAATACCCCTAATTTTGATTTTCCGCATTAGAGACGATTATTGGAAGAGGAGGCAATTCCGGCATTGGGACTTAGGAGGAGAAAGGGAAATTGTACCTCGAGTGGAAGTTGGAACGTGGGGCCTACAAGAGAGAGAAATTCGGTCCAAGAAGGGAACTCACACTGTTGGAGGAGAGAGAAAAGAGGAGGGGGTGCAAATTAGGAGAGAGAAAGAGTGAGGGCAACCAAGGGAGAGGAGGTCAACAATTATAAATAAGGAGAAGAGGCCTTCTTTTGCATCTTTTGACAATTTAACTTCTGAACACAAGTTTTCTTGCGCTGTTTAGCCAAGTCAACCGATGCTGTTTAGCACGAGGTTTCCCAAGCGGGAATTCCACCTCTACCTTCGGTGAAATATTAGTGCCACCCTAGGAGAGTAGAGAGAAGTCTATCTTAGGACTTATAAAGGCAAACCATTTCTGGCTGGTGTGTATTTTCCTTGGGCGCAAAAGTTGTTCGAAGCAACCCAATTGAGATCAGAGATAGATTGCTAGAGTTTCGGAGGATTTCCAGGTGTTTCTCCCACACATAGCCGGAGATTTTGTAGCGAATTTGTTGGGGTGTGAGGCAAGGATTTTGAGGAGCCATTTCTCTCACTCTAAGCATTGCATCAGGTTTTTTGGCTTAGCTTGCTCAAGGGAAGAAGGGAGATGAATTTGTGGAGAGATAGGGGCAGGGAATAGAAGGTGTTTTTCTGGGGAGATTTGCAGGAATTTGGGAGGCATTCCGGTGAGGATTTTGGCATATATTGGCTGAGCTATTTCCAACCGTGTGCATTGTCTGACAGAGATAGGAGCTCGCACCATATTGGGGGCACCGGTGATTTGTGGGTCTAGCCCAAACCCTTTTTGGGGTTTTGTAGGTTTGGTGAGAGGAAGGTTAGATTAATTTTGCTGAACTTTCTGAGCACTTTTGAGGGCAAACTTCCTAGTTCCATCCAACAGCCAACAACATAAATTGTTGGAGGAGGGTGCAGTTCACCTTGGGACCATTTCCACCACTTGGGTTCATGAGATATTTTTGGGTCTTGCCAGGTACCTATTGAGGAGGCCACCATCAGAGTTTCGGCTCATTTCCAACACTCTTCAGAGCAGTTCCTCTAGTTTCCTTCCAGCGGTAGCTAGCAGTTCTTCCTGGGCATGCACAATTCTCCCTGGGGGATCTTTCCAGCATTTGAGCATTGTAGTCACACCTGGGTTCTTTAGGTTCCTCTGATCTCATTTGTTGTACTCATATTTATCAAAATTAATACAATGACTTAGAGTTTTTGCTCATATTTCTGTGTTCAAATGTGTATGGTTGTGCATATCTGAATTTTGTAGCTATAGCTAGTTCACTGCTTTTGCTATCTACAGTGTTTTTCCATTTGGAATATTACAAAAGTTTAATTCAGTTTAATTTAGTTTCCATTTTAGTTCAACTTTCAGCTCAATCTAGTTTAAAATATATGTATGATTTATTCTTAGAGAATGGCACATATCCCTAGGTAGTTACAGTGCTTGCATAAGGCACTTAGTGAGGCCATGGATCCCAAGGAGGGGTGTGTGCATATTCATGCTATTGTCATCCTCCATTAGGGTTGCATTAAATCAAGCACCATTATCTAGTGGGAGGGTGCACTTGCTGTGTTGATTAAGGTTAGGGTTTGTTTTTATTAGTGGGGGCACTTCGTGCATGAGTTTAGATTATTGTTGAAAAAATCAGTATTGGTAAAATACCAGTGAGGGTCTGGAATACTACTTGTTGGCAGTATCAACCTAAAAATAAAAATAAAAATTGACAAACTTTGACAAACATTAAACACAAGAATATCAAATAAACACATTAGCACATAAATACATAAAAAAGACTGATATATATATATATATATATATATAATGAATGCCAAATAAAAAATGTTACATCAAAGTCAATAGTAAACACTGAACTCTGAACTGTGAACCTTGATAGTTGTTCAATCAAGGACTCAAAAGTGGACAACCAAAAAAGGAAGACATGAAATGTATAAATCTATTTCATCATCACGAGTCATCGACAATGACAAATCTAGTAGCTAGCTATCTAGAATAATTTCTTGCTTCCCTTTTTATAGGAAAAGGTCATGGATTGTTTGCCACTAGAAGTTCCTGCATCATCTATCTAACATCCACTAGTGTGTGTAACTGTATCAATTTGCGTAGAAGGTGGTTCTTGTTGGCATTATGATGCATGTGATGGCAACCCACTTGTAGCAGAACAATTCACTTGTATATGGTAACTAAATGAATCTACTAGAGAGATATCAGATGTGACCAAATGCATTGCAGTTGTGTTTACAGATGTGACAAAATGCAGGGTAGTTCAAAGGAATCATTCCAGAAGTAATATGGCAAATCGCATTATAACAGGTCTATTTAGAGGGAACAGAGTAATGGTACAAAATAATAGGATGAAGGAACAAAGGACTACAGGTCAGAATCAAGAAATTGAAGAAAGAGAATGGTTTAAGAAGTATACGCTAGTTCACCTTGTCCAAGTAGCGTATACACGCTGGTTCACAAAACAAAAATAGCGTATACGTATGCACACACTTTCATAAGAGGAAAAGCACATATAGGTTGGAAAATCAAGGAATTTCAAGAGTAGAGAATACCAGGGGTCAATACCATGGTATTAGCCCACAATATTGAGCGGAGTTACAACTATTTGATCCCGTCCAAGAATACTACAGATCCTAAGTGTGGTTTTGGTCCGAGGTTTTGGTACAAGGTTTTTTGGTTCGAGGTATTGGTACGAGGTTTTTTGGTCTGAGGTATTGGTCCGAGGTTTTTGTCCAAGGTTTTTTGGTTCGAGGTATTGGTTTGAGGTTTTGGTCCGAGGTATTGACAAAGGATCTAAGTATATAAGGAGGAGAAGATCAAAGGGATAAGTGCATAAGTAATGAATATCTTATGAAGTGTTAGATCAAAAGCAAATATGCATGTTATGGGTTTCTGATGCTTTGCTTGATTTGAACTAAGCATGCACCTGAGTGTTTGATGATGGATGGGATCTAATGATGGATCAGGATCATAATGACTTATCATTATGTGATCTGACAATGGATAGGCTAGTTCTGATTGCTAACGCACGTTTTATCCTTTATATGTGATGATCTGGGAATGTCTGAAGTCTGGAATTGCAGCGAAGTTATAAGTAAGTATTTGCAGATCTATACGCTGGTTCGCTTTGGTGAAGGTGCGTATACACACTGGTTCAGCTCTTCCAAGTAGCGTATGTAAAAGAAAAGCTTGATGTTCATGGATGACTGATCTATCAGATCAGTGTTGCTGTTTTACTGTTGTCTGTCAATGAAATCTTCATAGATTTGAAAGTAAAACTGAATGCATAAAGAGTTTGTGTCTGATTGATTGATTGATTGAGTAAGAAGGGTTATCCTTGCTGCCATATGTTTAGAACTCTATAAATTGATAGTAGATCTTCAGAATGTCAATGATTGGTACAGTTTGTAGTTCAGAGGTTTTATGATTCAATATCTTTAGAGGTATACACAGGTTGGGCTAAAGGAAGTTGCGTATACACGCAGGTTGGCTTCATTAAAGGAGCATATACAGTCTGACACATGATTTTTGACGTTACAGTTGGTTCTGGCTTTTGATGCAGTGTTTTGGGTTTAGATCTGTGTACTGGTTACAGTGATTTGTCTGTTTCAGTTGATTGGTTGAATTTGATTAAGTTTGAATGAATGGTCAATTCAGTATGTCAGAGTTTTAGTGATTGATTGATTCAGTTATGGTTGATTCAGAGATTGATGATTAAGTTTCAGTGATTGGTTTTGATGGTTGTATTGCAATGGTGATTGATTCTGAGTTCAATGTTACTAATGGGTCTAGTATGAAAATTGAATGAAACGTGGCCTTCATATTGTAGTATTGTGCACTAGGAGTATCCAGTGTGAAAATTTATGAAATGTGGTCCCTGGAGGATACTGAGGGTTGGAGCCTTTAGTGAGGAAGTCGAAGCTTCCTGTCAGTAGTGGTTGGTGATTTGATCAGGGGGTTGGAGCTCCCTTCTAGTAGCATCTGGAGAACGAGTGAAGATTGTAGCCTTCTGTAGGTCGGAGCCTACGTACTAGTAAACATATCGGCTAGTACAAGAACTAGGAGGTTGTATCTCCCTTCCAGTAGAAGCTGGAAAACGAGAGAAGGCTGTAGCCTTTTGCAGGTGGGTGCCTGCGTATTGGTATGAGCCTGCACTAGTACAAGATTGTAAACATATTATTCTTTATATTAAAAGAAGACAGAGACAACAACAGCAGGTGGTTTTTCTCCCGCATTGGGTTTCCACCTTAAATCTTGGTGTTCATGTGTGTTGCTTATATGTGATGGTTTATTCTGTTATTACTGCACATGGTTACTGTTTAATGTTGAAATAAAGTACTGATGCACTGATTAAAGATCGACATATGATGAATGAACTGAATCACAAGTTCACTGGATATAAGCTGGTTGTCTTAAGAACAATTGCGTGCACACGCGAGTTCCCTTCACTGAAGTAGCGTATGTAAATTTGATTATGGAAATGAAAAAGCTATTGCTTTGTAAATATTGATTCC
>APFE031443637.1:0-10129 GCA_000404065.3 Pinus taeda
TGGTTAATGATTTTGTAGATCATATATATGCTTATACACCATGAAATGAATATTGTGTGAATATTTTGTGAGAAACTTATTTATTTTAAATGACTTTTTCATTTGGTTTATTTTTAGTAAAATTATCTCACTCAGCATGTGTGAGTCTGTGGAGGAATATTTGAACGAATCATTTTCTAGTTATTTATTTTTTCCTTAATGATATTGGGAAACATATTTAGGGTATTTTTCTAAAGAACCCTTGAAGATTTGATGTTGAGTGATATCTATTTGAATATTTTAAATTAAAATATTACAAATATTTGTTAATGATATCGATTCACTTTCCACTAAGAGTTTGTTGTCAAAATTTAACATTTGTTTTGGAATTTGGCTTTTTGAACAACTTTGTTGTATTTTCTTTCCACAAAAACTTTATAGATAACACTATGGAGGTGAACCAACCTAGATCTATCAAGTACTAAGAGGAATCAAATATTTCAAGATGCAAACCTCTTTTGTGGTTGAAAAAATTAAAGAAAGGTTTGCAACTTGAAAGATATTTTCAGTTTATTCGCTTAATAGGTTTGAATTTAAGATGGATGCATGATAGTTTTTATAGCACATGTATTAAAAGGAAAGTATGGATCTTTATGAAGAGTGAATTGATACATAGAAAGTCATATAAATAGAAAGTCATATAAAGTCATATAAATAATCTTGATACATAGAAAGTAATGTTCCTCATATTTCTTTTCTACATTAAATGGTGATCAAAATGAAAAAACTATTACGAAATTTTAGATAATATAGTTTAGTTTTCAGCGACCTTGATAAAATTTAAAAATATAATTCATTCAGTTTTCATGACCTTTGGATTGAATTAGATGATCAAAATTATAGTTCAAATAAAAACATAAATAACTAATAAAATATTTTCTTTACTTGAGATTCATCAAAAACATTGAAAATGTAGATGTTGATTGTTTCAGAGAAGAGGCGCAAAATAAAATATTTTGTTTGGTATTATATTATTTTGTACTAATATAAATATATTTCAACATAAAATTCATCCTTTATAAAGAGGGTTTCAATTTAATTTTAATGTTGACATTTCGACTATGCTAGATTCATGGCTAGTTTAAAACAACAGAGTAACAATTAAATTTTATTACCTCAAAGGATCCCTACATTGCAAAATCTAGACCAAGATGCGTCTTTCCTTTCTAGTCATCCCTCTATAGCTTCATCTAATATAGATGTATATAGATATATAAATATATATATGATTGGAATACTCTCTCCCTATACAATGTTTGTTTCTATTTGGTGGATATCTTGTGACGATAAATAATTAGTGGCTACTAAGTTCAAAGATCTATAATTTCCCAGAAATTCGGAACCACTCATAAAATTGTCTTTTTCATTATTCTTGTTAATTGAAGGATAGTAGTAGACATGAAAGAACTAGTTAACGAGTTACTAGCTCACCAAATTATTTTTAATAGCTTCTCTATATCTCGGCGAGGATCTTCTACATTTTATGTGATGGTATATCTTCTTTTTGTCCATACCTATATGAATATGAAATTGTACACATTAGTGTTACAATTCATGGAGTGAAATCATATCATATGTAGGTAAAGGATAGACAAAATACGTTTCACACAAAGACATAAACGTTCATAATACCTACACATATCCCTTATGCAGGGATTTAGAGCACCAGTCGTTCAAACAATACAACTTAATAGGTGATTCCATTTATTCGTATTATCTTTTGGGATGTTTTAATAAAAGAAATTGAAATGTTGTTAATATCCTCTCCTCTTATTGTTGCATTTATCCATACTTCAATGATTTATAACTTCGCAAATGAAACTAGAAATTGGTTGGTTCTTATATATGATAGATGTTTGTTAGTTGACATCTTGGTTTCTTAACATGTTCAGGTCAAATTTCTCTCTTTTTTAGTGTATTATTTTTATAATATTACAAAAAAACATGTTTATTCTCAAGCATTATTTAAATAAAAATTTCTTAAAAACCTTAATTTAATTTATAATTTTTATCGTAAATTTAATGTAATTGTAGAAATTGTATTTAAATTATCATGTATTCATTAAAAATTATTTAAAAATTTTAATCCAATTGTATCCATTACCTTTATAGAAATATATATATGTTTTTTTTTTTGCAAATATAGATTATATATTGAGAATTCATCTTTCTTCATATATGTTGTACCAATCTAACTCTAAAGTACATATAGTCAGTCAATCTGGACACACACACACACACACATATAAATACTTATGAATTTTTTTTATACTAAGAAAAATTACAAGTAAAATATGATAAAAACATTTCATCATTTATTTCTTATCATTCTCTAATCTGATGAATGTTTGTACCAAATTTAGCGCCCTATTTCTATCATTCCATTCAGTTGTTTAGTCACTAAAATTTTCTATATGTATCATTCTTTAAAAACTAGTGATCTCTCTTGCATGGCTATAGATACCTTTTTATTTTATTTTTGAATCTAAGAACTTGCATTATATGATAAGATTACATCGATTTATAGAATTTTCCAAAATCCTACCATCCTCACTCATACCATATTTATTAGCCACTATGTAATTACCAAAAAAGATAGCCAATTTCTTTGAGAGCAACTAAGTCCTTGATTCCAAGTGTATAGGCTAGATTGTGGTCTAGGGCCTTGCCATGGCCTGAATCTCCCACAAGGTGCCTTTCCTATTGACCCCTCTCTAGAATTCCACTTCTAGCTCTACCTCGTTGATGAGGCATTTCACTCCAAGCTATATGACAATATTTCCTACAAACCAGAAAACTGTTTCAATAACAATAAGAATCAATATACTGGGATAGAATACCCCTAGAACCCAAATATGTACCTCTTATACCTATACATGGGATGAGGGCTAACATTCACAAGCTAAGAGTTTAATCATGCCCTCTCTCTACATAGGCCACCTAACCCTCCATCAAACCACCAAAAAATTGAGGTCCACCATCTAACAAAATTGGCCCCATCACAATAAAATATATTGAGGACTAAAAAAAAACTTTGTAAAAAACCATAATGTTGATCAAGAAAATGAAAGAGCCAATGTCCATGGTTAATTAAGAATAAGGTAACGACTAGCGAAATATGGTAGTTCCTAATCCCCATAAAGAATATCACATAGTTGACGACAACAATATGTAAATAGGGAATTTGGCTTAGTGATGTATAAATAATTGACATACCCCTCTGTGAAGAAGTCACCCTAGCACATCTCATTGTTTGTTTAGTGTGTTGCAAGTGAGCAAGAGCACTATTTTTACTACCGCCTAGTGTTGTAAATAAAAAAGGAAAATTCTTGTAAAAGTGTTAAAGGTGTTCTTTTGTTGGACAAACTTGGAATCATTCTAGGCTTGCCATGTACCAAGGAAACTTGACCATCGTAAAACCTCCTTGAAGTTGTTACAATAAGTAATATTTCCCATCTTAATACTTAGTTGATACCTAGTTTGAGCACGTAAAGCCACAAACAGCATGCTTAACCTAACGTCACGATTACTGCCCCATCATCATGTTGCAAGTAATAAAAAACCCTCTCATTAATTAGCATAAATTCAAAGATAAGTAGAAACACTAGAAAATCAAGAAAGCACAAAAGGTGATAGTCTTGTCCTTATAATAAAACCAAAAAACTCAAAAAAAACAAAAGCTGATGAGCTTGCCTTATAACCTTAAAAAGCATAGAAAGGATGTTGAAAACCGTAAATGCTCACAGAGCCATTACATATCTCATACAACCATTAAAGCGTGTGCATCTGTGTTTTCAGGACGATCTTTGTCCATTCTGTGCCGCGGTGTCTGCATCGAAGTCGTTACTCAAGCGAATTAAAAAATTCGATGGATTTTCAAATTGTGACGTGGCGGTACGCAAATATGAGGTTCTCTCTTCCAATATATAGTTGTTTTTTTCTCCAATTTATATGGTTGTTCTGTTCTCCAATTAAAGGTAGGTAAATTATTTCTACAAATTCAAAGCAGTTTTATATTTTTTAGTTTCATTGCAGTTTTGTTTAACCCTATCTAAATTTTATTATATTGAGATTTTAACTTGCATCTCTATCATAAATAGATTTTTAATTTTAGGTCACCAACAAACATTTCTGGATTTCAATTTATTTTTATCTATGCTGATTATATTTCATACCATCATTCTTGATTTTAGTTCAGCGTTTAAGTATGTTACCATATTTCGACACGCCTGGTTCACCATGAAACCCATTTAATTCAAGGTACATTTTGTTATTACTTACTGTTATTTAATGTTCTGCTCCACTCACTCAATCCATCAAAACGCTTGTCCTAACATTTATACAATGTCGTTCATTAATGTTAATTTCTTCAGGATTTTGTTTTGGTGGGATCTCATTTTGTTAATCTCGGCCTCCTAGAATGAAGTCCTTTTGTAAATCTGGTCGTTTTAATATGAAATGTTTTATCGAAAAAATCTAAAATTCTCTGATCGCCTCTTTCATATATATTAAAATTACATTTAATTGTGATTATATTAAATTTTTATTCGTTATGATTATATATTTTTTTATTTCTCTTCATTATAAAACTGTACTCAACAACATTCAATTGTGTTTATTTTCAAATATATATTTTTGGTCTAAATTAATACTAAATTATTATTGTAATCAGTATGGAAATGTATATTTATTTCACTTGTATTTAATTATTTCATAGTTATTATTTTACAAAAAAATATTTATCTTACAATGTATTATTTATAAAAATTACTAGAATGTATATTTTTAGTTTTAGTTTTTTAAATTGCACTTTAAATACCATAATTGGGTGTAATTCTTTTATTAATGTTGTAAAATGGATTTCAAGTTTATATTATGATCATGTATGTTTTTTAAAAGGACTCATTTCACTTAATGTTAAGTAATGTTAAGTGAAGTCAAGTTTATAAATTAGATTTAAGATTTAAGTTTTAGGCTTAGGATTATGTGAGGAAGGCAGGAAAGGAGGGAGAGAGTGATGGTAACATAGAGAGAGATATAGGGAGACTTAGTGAGATGTTAAGAGAGGAAGAGAGTCAAGCGGGAGAAAGAATGAGGAAGAGGATGAGAAATGAAAAGAGAGAGGGGGTGAGACAGAGAGACGAACAAAAGGAAAGAGGGAAGGAGTATTCAGAGGTAAAATTGGGAGATATTGAGAGAGGGGAGGATAGAGAGGGAGAGACTGAGAGAGACAAAGGGAGAGAGTAGGAGAGAGAGGTACAGTGAGCGAGGAACAGAGGGAAAGAGAGGGAAATGAGAGAGTGGGAAATAAATAGTGAAAGTGTGAGAGGAAGGAAAGAGAGGTAGTGAGAGTGAGAGAAGGAGAGAGAGAGAGAAAAGAAAAGAGAGAGATTGAGGTAGAGAGATATAGAAAGAGAGGGAGAGCAAGAGAGAGAGGGAGAGAGAGGGAATAAGAGATGGGGGGGAGGGGGAATGAGAGAGGGAGCTAGCAAGGGAGAGTGGGAAAATTAGATAGGGTGAGAGAGGGGAAGACTTTTACAAAAGGAGAGTGAGGAGGATATAATGTGTGAGAGAGTATGCAAAGGACACGTTTTGATAGTGAGAAAGAGAAATATTGGGAGAAAATGAGAGAGGTGGATAGTAATAGTGAGGGAGATAAAGTGAGGGAAGGATAGAAAGAGAGAGGAGGTAGGGGGGGATGAAAGGAGAGAGGAGTGAGGGGGGCATTAAAAGAGAGAGTAGAATGGGAGTGAGCACGATATAGAGAGAGATAGATAGGGTGAGAGACAAAGAGAGAGAGGGAGAGGAGAAAAGAGAGAGTATGAGAGAGTGTGAGTTTGATATATTGATATAGAGAGAGATATAAAAGGATACAATGTCAAAGAGAGAGTTAGAGAGAGACATAGTAAGAGTTAGAGAGAATGGCTAAGAAAAAGTGTGAGAGAGAGATAGCAGGAGTGAGAGCTGAGACCAACAGTTACAGGGAGTGAGAGAGATAATGGGAGAGAGAGAAAGGGGTGGAACGAGGGGGGGATATTTTGACCCTTCAACATTCTTTCACAATATATTCATACACATTTTTCATTTATTTATCATCTGAACTGATGTTCTCACTGTCGTTTATTGTAAAATGGATTTTTTGAACTATCACCTCTCATCTTTGCTCATGAATATCTATGGCCTAACTCCCATTGAGAGAACCATGAATTTAGGCTAAAACCTTGAGCATTGAATATTTAAACTTTTTGTTGTTTTCCACATAGAATTTTCACAAATAAGGAAGAGGACAAGGGGGTTGTGCTTTGTTTGAGTCCATCATTGAAAATTTTAAACCAAAATAAAATCAATTATTTTCGTTGAGAATTACTTCCCATGATTTTATTTTCATATCATGTATGAGTACGATAGGAAATATTTCTATATATTGTTCTATTGTTCTACATTGTTTAAATAGATCGTTAATGATTTTAAATTAGAAATGGGAAAATTAGGGTTTTATTTAATACAGGACCCTTGCCATCGATCTTCCTCATATTCATCTTTGGAACATGGTGGGTCTTCAATCCGACGTTAGATTCTATGAAATCATGATGAACATTTCTTTTGTTCTAATCATGAGTTTCTTTAACTACCCTTTTGCCATTAGTAGGTAATTATTGTAGCAAATTTGTCAAAACTATTTTCAAATCTTCCATGTTGCCTTTAATATTTGCTTATATACCATCCATGCCATCCATCTTAGCTTCCATGCCATCCATCTTAGCTTCCATGTCATTCTTCTTGACTTCCATTCCATTCATATTATCTTCCATGCCTTTATTTAATCCATTTGTCTAAGCTTCTGTTACTTTTTGTGAGAGTGAAAATTGTTGAACTTCGTCTCGTAATTTTGATATATCATGTTGCATTTCTTCCTCTTCTTCATGAGTCATGGTAGAGCTTTCATGTTTCTTACTAGGTGTTTCCATTTTCTTTCTTCGAGGCATCAATTAATGACAATTATGCCTCAACATGCCCTTTGAATCACTTCAAACTAATCTTTCAAACCAAACTTATGCAAATTAAAAAAAAAACTACACACCTTATTTTTGCATTGTAGGAGATCGATATTAAATCTATTGTATCTCTGAAATTCTAGATCCTCAAGGTCTTAAATTACAACCTGAGATAGCCCTTTGTGTCCTATTTTCAATGCCACCAACCTAATCGAAGGTGGAATTTCCAAGAAAGAGTTATGCCCAATATCCCTAGATGAAATGATTATATATTTTTTTAATAGAGTGAACTTGTAGGATGTGCCACGTGTCATTTTTTTGACCTTCATATGTGAAATCGATACACATACAACTATATTTTGTCTTCTTTTTATAACTTCTTATGAAATTTTAATCATATTCTCAAAGAGAAACCTATGACGATGTTCCCATGGTCACTTGTTTGGGATGTAATTTGGGGAGATTGCAAAAACCCTAACTTCTGTCATGAGAAGAGATCGAAAATTTGAACCCAAGGTTCATTAAGATTTCTTCTCATATGGGTTTTAATTTGAGCTACGAAAATGTCGTAGAAAACAATATATAGTGAAAATTCCATGAAACCATAGAATCCAAAGCTTTGATACCAAATGTTATCCAACGAGCTCATAAAATAGAAGAAAAGATAGATCAACAACTACAAAATTATCCTCTTCAGGGGGAACTCCTTTACATTATAGAAATGAAAAATTATTTCATGATACACATGACAAAACATCCTTTCTATATATAAGATTCTAAGGGGTCATAATATAATCAAAGTTGACATAACAATAATAATATAAGGGCATAACAATAACAATAGTGTGTTTTTATGGGGCACACTAACAACAATAGGGGGACAATAGGGGGACAACAATAATAATAAGAGACACAATGATAATACTAATGGTGGAATAACTAGTATTATGGAGACCTAACATAGAACATTTGCTGAATTAATTTATATTCTTTTATTCAAATGAGTTGTGTATTTTCTAATAAAATAAAATACATTATAAAATTAAATATCCAAACAATTAAAATTCAAAAAAGGAAAGAAAATCAAATACATTGAACATTTAGATTAGTTTTCCAATTTCATGTTACATATTGAATTTCTCCAATCTCATAGGATGGAATGTTGTATTCGCCATAAAATTTTATGAAATACAATGTACAAATAACTATAAATGAAAATATGAAAAAGAAAATCAGATGCATGTAACATTCACATTTGGTTCCTCTTTTATCATAACATTAATAGATGGAACATTTGGGGAGTTAATTTTTATACCTCTATTAAGTGAGTTGTTTCATGTTCCAAGAAAATAAAATAGATTATAAAATTGAATGTCCAACCAACCAAAAAAGTTAAAATAAAAAATGAATAAAACACATTGAACATTTACATTAGTTCACCAATCTGGTGGTTAAGAAGAATTCATAGTAAGGTTATGACATGATTCATCTTCACTTGTGGGATTATTTGATGGAAACCTTAGGGAGTTAATTTATATATCTCTATTCAAATGTGTTGTTTATTGTGCCAAGGGAATCAAATACACTATAAGTTAAGTAAAATTAAAAGATAATGTAAATATGAGAATGTAATAAAACAACCTATACTATAGGCATAATTTGAAAGATCTGTGTGGTACCTTACTTGTTCGATGTGAAATGCTCTTAGGGATGATTGATTCGTGTAGAGGTACAACATTCCTTTGAGGAGGATGGTTAAAGGAATATTGAATGATTTAAGCAACTCACTCGAACTTATCAAACAAATGGCCAAGTAAAATATCATCCAAATCATTACATAGCATTCCATCACTAATTCTACCATGGATGATTTTTAACCTTTCTCCTTTTTTTAAACTTGATTTGTAGATGAAAAAGGGTTAGAGTGGACATTTGTATCCAAATTATCTATATGATGATCTTCCCAAATGCAATATGTTTCCCCAGTATAATGAAAATTTGGGGAAGATCATGTAATAAGAGTAGAGTATGTATGACTTCGTAGACTTAGTGTCCCACAAACAGGGGGATATCATGCACCAATTTGGTGTCTATTATATTTAATAAGTAAAATGATATTTATATGTTTAAAATAAAAGAGATGAACCAAAATTAATTTTGAATCTTGTGTAATATTAAATTAAAACATAATATACCATTAACTATTCACAAGTTTGAACCATATAATAGAATAACAAATGTTCATTACTTTGGGGAAATTATAAGCACTTCTGTAATATTTATGAATGGTTGAAATTGTGATTTCATTTATATGGTTTATCTTTCTGTGATAGTTTAAAATAAATATATTTAATTTGTCTAAACTTTAATTTTTATATTTAATTTAGTTAAAGATAGAGGAGAAAAAAATGATTCAAAATTTATATTAACCAAATTCTCTTAAAATATTAAAAACCAACATAATTAACTTAACTTATCTAAACTTTAAATTTTATTAAATTTAATATTTAACCAAATTAAGCTATTAAGAATAGATATTTACTCATTAATCTCACATTCTGAAGAGAATAGAAAATCATGTAAAAATTTAATGAAACACAAAGAGATTATAGCAACTCCTATTGAAAATGCACGCCTCACAATTTAGAAAATGGGAAAGATTTTAATTACTTCAATACAACCACTAAATGAAAATGCTTCCACTATCTTTATGGGTTATCCTTGGAATATAGGTAGCTGCTATTAGCCTACAAGTATAGTCACACAATACAATCTATGTGATAATAAAATAAGACTCTCTCAGAATTCAATATATATCTTTTGCATTGTATTTAATACAAAAAATTAAAATATCTATTAAGATATAAATTATGTAATGCAATCTATGTTATAATAAAGTAATACTCTCTCACAATTCAATATATATATTCTACATTGTATTTAATATAAAAACTGAAAATCTTTATTAAGATATAAATGATTTAATGCAGTTGCATAGAATAGGTGAATAACGATTTCTATTCATCAGGTAAAATTGTAACATTTATTCAAACATTGCAAAACTCTAGTAAAATATAAAATGATACAATATTTAT
>APFE031443641.1:0-23190 GCA_000404065.3 Pinus taeda
CATTGAAAGGAATATAATGAAAAATCAGGCTGGTAGTCTCGGTTTTGAGATCCAGTGGGAAATCTCTGTGTATATGTGGTTTATGTGTTATGCTCTCGCATCTTTATTTTTCTTGTGATTTAGAATTCGTATGCAGGTAATTTCTGTACGGGGTTAAAAGCTACAATCATCATGTTGCACTCTATTCATCATGCTGCACTATGCATCATACTGCACTATGCATCATACTGCACTATGCATCACTGTGTTGCACCACTGTCACTGTGCACTATGCTGCACCATTCATACTGCTGTACCCATCATTGTGCACTATGCTGCACCATCATACTGCTGTACCCATCATTGTGCACTATGCTACACCATTCCATCACTGTTCACTATGCTGCACCATTCCATCACTGTTCACTATGTTGCACCACTAACTGTTGTCTCTATCACCATGCTGCATCCAACTGTTGCATCTAAACATGTTGCTCCATGCACCTTACTGCACCATGCTGCTGCATCCATCACATCATGCTGCACCCCTTTACATCATGTTGCAGCATTCATCATCATGCTATCTTCAAACTAAGATAGCAGCACCAAGGTAGTCCTAGCTATGGTGCTATGGCCTGTGGCCTAGCACATAGCAGAATGCCTTTGAAACTTTACTTTCATCAAACTGTGAAAGAGTGCACACACACACACATATATATATCACTGATATACATTGCATGAAGGCAGATCCATATACTGTCATCGTCTGAAGTCATTCCTCTGAGAGATTGTATATAGGATTGCTGTAGATAACATCCTTAGGATAGCGAATAGCCTTCCTTTTGACAACGTCTTAAGGTCTCTTATTAGACCTGCTTTTAGAGCACATGGACAGCGTTAGAAAGTTGTATATATGTCTCCTTTTTCTGCTAATAAATCTTCATACAAGCCTGCGACTAGGGCACATTGACAGTAGATTTAGGGTCTCATAGATCAGCGTCATAAGGTCTCTTAGACCTGCGTTATAGATGCCTTCTCCACTACGTTAAAGCCTTCTTCATCATGACCGTGTTAGATCATCCTCACATGACAACGTATTAGATTTAGGGCATCATTAGTGTTTACTTCCTTACTACGGCTAAGGTAGGATAGATCCTCCATGACAGTGTTAGGGTGACAGCAATAGGATCCCTTCATGACAACGATTGGATCTATCCTTTGTGACTGTGTTTCAATTTGAACAACAGTTAGGGCATCCCTTATTTAGAACAACGTTAGGGCTTCTACTTAGCTATAGGTAGGGCTTCTACATCTCATTGTTTAAAGCTGTTGCAACCAGCATACAAGCCCTTGGATTTACTACGTTCTAGTCCCTTGCTAAACTGCATCCAAGTCCCTTGTTGGATTGTGTTAAACACACATGGGCAACCACAAATAGGAAAGATAAAACATGACAGTACATTTTTATTAACAAATGATTTACATTTATAGTACATGTTGTGACCGTTGGGTTTCACATCCCAAGGTCTCTTGGACTCCTTTTGTCTATTCGGCTTTCACACTAACTCATTGAGGATTAGGTGTCCAACATTCCCCCCCTTAATCCGAAGGGTTATGTGTAAGTCCAAGAAGAGAGTTGTAATACAAAATGTGCAAAAAATTCATGGCAGCATTGCTGAATGTGCTCTCTGAAATGCTGGTATAAAGGGCGGTGGTTTAAGGATGACCACCAACACTGGAACGCTTAGTGCAGTTCCCGGAACTCTTTCAAAACTGGTAAGAAGCTGAAGTCTTCTGCTAGAGGAAGTGCTCCTATTGATTTGAAGAGGGAAACCTTCAACCAATAAAGGGAGGTCTCACCTCGCATAAGAGGGAGAACTTCAACCTGAAAAGGGAAGTCTCAACCTGTGATGGTTTAAGGATGACCAACAACTCTGAAATGCTTAATGCAATTCCTAGAACTCTTCCAAAACTGGCAAGAAGCTGGAGTCTTCTGCTAGATGAAGTGTTCTCAATTTTGTTCCTGGAATTCTTCCGAAACTGGCAAGAAGCTGAAGTCTTCTGCTGGAGGAAGTGTCCCAAATTACCAACTGAAGGCATGCTCAGGGGCATCTTTGTTTCTGGCTACAACTCTGAAACTGGTGTGGCAGGTTGTGGCTCAGGCTTGCTTGATGTGTGACTTTGAAGCTTGTAAAATGACATCATTTCCCCCCTGTCAGATACAAGGGAGATGATGGAGAAAATCAATTGCGAGATTGTTCAATAAACTGGACAGTTCTGACATGTGACTGGAATATCTTCTTGGCGATTAATGCCATTCCAAGAAGCGTCATCAAGATGAATCTTTGTTCTTGCAGGACGTTGTTTCTGAAGCATCTGTGTGAAGAATGGGTGGTTTTATGACAATGCTTACATGGATGAAGATCAAAACAGTGATCTTTCAAATGGCCAACTCGGTCACAGTGTTGGCATTTCACATTCTGTTGTTGTTGTGGAAGAGGGGCAGAATCTGGAACAGCTGGAGGTGAACTGTCATGAGGAGTAGGTGAACTGTCATGAATGAATCCAACACTCTGAAACTGAATGGGCTTGGCGTAGTCTAGAATATCAAAGGACAAGTCCTTGTCATATCCAATACCAGTTTTGTGCTTGTTGTGGACAAGCTCTTCCCAAGGTCTGATGATGGGCTTGGGAAGTGCAAGCTGAACCTCTGCATCTGCATGTAACCTTGCTGCTTTATCTGAATGAACTGTAACATTATTGACTTGCTGTTGATGGGTTGCAGTCTCAATGTTCTGAACAGAAACATGTTCAGAATGACTCCTCTATTTTAATTCTTCTTGCTATAGCTGAGATTCAAGCTGCAAAAAATCGATCTTTTCTTGTGCATTTTGTAGATAGATCTGAATGTCTGTGAGAGAAGCTTTGTTGACTTTTAATGTGTCATGATTAGTAGACATTATCAGAGTTTTGAGGAACTCTAATACTTCATTGATTCTGGCCATTTTCTCCAATGTTAAACTTACACTTTAAACCAACTATGAACCAATGTCTACAAGGTATTCTCAAAGTTTGTTTTCTGAGAAAACTACAACAATCAAATGAGATTATCCTTGAGGAATGAACCAAAAGCAAGATTATTCTCCACACAACGATGGTTGGTTGCATTCATATACAAGGAAAGTATATTGTGCATTCCCAAACAATGAGACTCAAACGCTACAACAAATAAAATACTTGTTTCTCCATGATGAATACTTAGAAATATATATCAGCAAGGATGCAAGCTTTACACAGTTATCTATTCAAGAAATACAGTGGGAAATTGAAAAGGGACCTGTCCACTGTTAAGTCTGCACCAGAACTTGATAAATTTCATCTCACTGATAATAGCAATCAACAGATGTTAGTTTGGAAAGCGTTCATGATATAGCTCTCAAAGGGCTTGATGAACTCTGCACAATTGAGAGATTTTTTGCTACATTTAAGAAGACTTTGTTCAATTCAGAAAGCCTACAGATAGACCCAGAGCTTCAGAATAGAGAATACGATGCAAAGCTAGATAAATCTTTTGCCACAGTCTTGCATTTACTGTCTGTATATCTGCCTCTTTGTGACCTTGCTCACAAGGCGCTAGAGTACGTGATTCGACAATCCAGTCTAATCACTTGCTCTCAGATTCAATCAACTTCCCTTCCAAATCCACTGTCTCCTTTCCCGTAAATGAAACAGGAAAAAAATCAAATCCCAAAACTGACTTGCCAAACTGTACGAAATTAAAATTGAATGTTAGGCGTGCATTTACAAATTCAAATTGAAACTTGTGTTTGGAAACATTCGTAGCCCGAGAAATAAAATCACATTCAGAGAAATCTCAAACACACATCCTTAGGCCAAAAATGTTTCGGTGTAGCAGTCAGTGTAAATCCGCGATTCTGAGATCATCATCATCGCTGGAAGAAGTCTAGAAGGATGCGATTTGCAAACAATAGATCCTGGTTCTGAAAACAACAATGTAGAAGCAGGTGCAAGGGTGGAGCTACCCTTCTGGTTGGCCCAGGCTCTGTGCACTAGAGAAGGCGTCTCGATCAATAATCCAACATTCTATAACCACAGGATTAGGAAGGAAATCCAAGTTGATCCTGCTTGTGTCAACCTCAGAAGTCGATGCCCCTACTTCTACGAGCTAGGATGCAAACTTGCACCTTTAGTTTCAGATAGAAGTCTTGGGTCCTTTCTTCTCTACACATTGCGTGGGCGTTTCAAAGACATTCTTTGCAAAGCTCATAGCATCGCTTTTTCTGCGACATCAAAATTTTTACAGCTTCTGACGAGGGAAGAAAGCCAATTGTTTGATGCAGCTTACACTTCAATTAATGCTTTCAAGAAGTGGCGACTTGAGGGCCCAAGATTGGAGAAGGCATCTGCGTGGAGGCACCAATTTTGAAAGACAGCATGCTATTCCCGCACTAGTTTTGAAAGACCGCGTCGTTTCTTGCTTCCCAAGAATGCTAGGCTTCACCAGCAGTGTCAAGAGACTCGTATCCAAGAAAATTAGCAGAGGGACAGAGTCAGACTTCTGAAGAAATTACAGTGCATAGTAGAGCAGGCAATGGAACGCTGGAAGCAGTGTAATACCAGAATGCCAAACACAACGTATTGGGAGCCAAACGCAGTGTATTGAGAGGGAGAGTGATATGATATGGAGGCCAGTAGCGTATTGGGAGCAGCGTGAGGTTACTGCCTGAAGTTATTCATTCAGCCATGCTTGTGCTGGTCAATCTTGTGCGTCCTCCTCTGTCTCTCAGCAACAAACCAGTTACTGCACTATAGGGCCAAAATGCACTTTCAAGTCAAGTTCCAAATGGTCCTCTTTTAGAAGGTAGAGAGAGGAATATCGATAAGATTACAACAGAGTGCACTGTGCCACTGGTTAGTCACAATGAGGTAAAAGAACGCAATGCGGATCCACAATGAAGGTGTGTTTGGGTCGCCTGTTTCATTCCAACAGCACTATGACTCTCCAGCTCCCAAAGAAAGCGGGAGCAAGGATGGTGAACATAATATTAATAACATGCCGCAGTTAGGTAGAAGGGGTCATCCCATTGGTTCTAGAAACAAATAGAAAGAGAAGCCCGTACATTACAAAGAGAGCCATGACGCAATGATGCCTCATATTGTGCAAGTTCAACCTGGGGTTGATATAGTTTGGTCCCTACGTGGATTTTACCAAAGGCAATGGGGATCCAAATTACAATGGAGAACATAATGGGATAGTTGCTCAATCTGTTCCTCCTGGAAGCAGTTAGGAAGCTGCACCATCTTCCACGCTAGCACTAGTTGGAGACCGTAGAATATCTCTAGGTCCAGGGGTAGGTATTCGATGGGTAACTACCTCTACGTCCAGGAGCATGTATTTGATGGGTATACCAAGCGTTACCCAGATTATCACACAGAGGGCAGATTATTACAACTGAGCAGATTCAAAATGGCATAGACATAATTAGATGAAACGACTTGGTGCATGTAAGTAGCAAACTTGATAGACAGAGGTGGCAGCTAGAATTTTGCTGAGAAAATATTCATGAGTGATGGCAGAAATGATCTGCACATAAAGGCCATAAAACAAATTGCTCAAAGTAATTATGTAGGGCAGGAATACGCCTACTCTGATACCATGTTAAACACACATGGGCAACCACAAATAGGAAAGATAAAACATGACAGTACATTTTTATTAACAAATGATTTACATTTATAGTACATGTTGTGACCGTTGGGTTTCACATCCCAAGGTCTCTTGGACTCCTTCTGTCTATTCGGCTTCCACACTAACCCATTGAGGATTAGGTGTCCAACAAACTACGTCCAAGTCCCTTGTAGAATTTCGATTTAGGGCACGACAAACCTCTTCTTAGGACAACGTATCCTCTTGACGACTTTCCCTTCCTTTAAAACCAAAAACATTGGAGAGAAGATATCACAAGAGGTGAGTCCCAAATGACTTTCAAGGCACCTCTATTTATACTAAAATGTGGAGGACAAGTGGGGGTTATTTGGTTGCTGGCTGACCTTGAGGAATTGTCACATAACAAAAATAAAATCATATCTCCATGAATACTTGTCGGAATCGGATGATCTTTAGATCAATCCTACACCTCTCAATGAGAGGAATCCAAGAAAAATATTAGCTGCCATAAATAAGATGACCCACATGGAGTTTGGCCCTAGTTTCCAATTTTAACACTCCCTCTCAACTAGGGAGAACTCCATCTGCTAATCCATTTGCCAGATTGTACTATCTCTGGCATCTACCATCAATGCCCTGCACTGCTCTGCTGAACTATGAAGAAGAAGAAATGATTGAGAATGTATCATACCATCCTCTACTAACTTGAAGTCAGTCCCATATAAGAGAGAGTGTCTCATACCACTCTTTGCTGATCTGAAATCAGTTCCAAATAAAGATAGTGTATCATACCACTCTTACTGATCCGAAATTAGTTCCAAAAGAGAGTGAGTTATATAACTCTTATTGACCTGAAGTCAGTTCCAATTGATCCCAGGTCAATATCATCCTAGTATAGGGAGTATGATAGTAACACGATGCGTCCATCGGTACTACTATGGTCTCTATCCTCATTTCCCTACTCATTGGCCAGATGAGGGGTACTTCGCATGAGTCCCAGACTGCATGGATAGGATGTCTTAGCAAGAGAAGGACGAACCACTCATCCTGCCTACATGTCGCCAGGGGTATCCCAGGGGAAGGCTGAACAACTCACCCTGTACACAAAAAATCACTAGGGGAAGGCTGAACCACTCACCCTATGACTGTGTCTCAGCAGGAGAAGGATGAATCACTCAGCCTGCCTACATAGCAGACCACTAGGGGAAGGCTGAACCACTCACCCTATGATTTCTCATCGCTCCAAGATGTACCCCCAAGCCCCGGAGCTCCCAGAGCTCAATGTCCATATCACAAGGACCCTTAGGAGAGAGTCTCTCCACGACTCCTAGCCGTTCTCGGAAAGTCAAAAGTTTGACCTTTCCCAGGGGCTTTGACAGAATGTCGACAACCTGCACATCTGTCCCAATGCAATGGAGCCTTCTTTCTCATCGAGGTACCATATCCCAGATAAAGTGGTACGTGATGTCTATAAGCTTGGAGCGATCATAGAATATGAGATTCCTCAACAATCGAATCCCCCTCTGGTTGTCACAGAAGATCGCGATAGTATCCAACATGTGTCCAAATAGCTCACTGAAGAGCTTCCACAACCAGGTAGCTTCACACGAGGTCATACTCGTAGCTATGTATTCGGTCTCAGCGGTGCTCAAAGCAACCGACTTATGCTTCCTGCTCATCTAGGATTGCGTAGCAGAACCCAAAGAGAACCAACACCCACAAGTGCTCTTGCGATCCTCCACATTGCCTGCCCAGTCAGCATTCGAATAATCATGCAGCTTCACGTTTTTGGCAGTGTATCTCAATCCATGAGAGATTGTGCCCTGAAGATATCTCAGAAGATTCTTGGCACCAATCTGGTGTGGCTCAACCATATATGAGCTCAACATGCTAACTGCAAAACATATATCCGGACGGTTGTTCACCAAAAACATCAATGCTAGAATGAGTTTATGAAACTCAAAGGCATTTCCCAAATTAGGTTCGGCATCACTACCACACAACTTCTAAAAGTTAAGCTCCATCGAGGTAGTCACGGGCTTGTCGTTTACCATTCCAAATCCAAAATCCAACTCCCTCTTACTTTTGCAAATGAGAGGGTATGCACCTGTCAGAAAGAGGTCGTCCTCATAAGGTGCTAGTATGAGAGGTCTATCATCCACAACCTTCAAGCAATGGTTTGGATCGGTTTCACTCCTAGTGAATCTCAGCTTCATAAGACAACGATCAATCCTCTCATATCAAGCCCGGGGTGTTTGCTCTAAGACATAGAGAGCTTTCTTCCACCTACATACTTGAGATTCCCAATCATGAATCTCAAACCCCTCAGGTTGTTCCACATCTAAGGTCTTACTACATGAGGGGAATAGTCCCCTTGTAATTTTTCCTTCGGTACATCTCAGACATGTAACTTCATGCTCTTCTTGATTTCAGGCGTCCCTGTCACCATCTGACTCACATTGGGTAGGGCCCCATAATAAGCAGACCTTCGGTGCTATAGAAGATATGTGTCAACTGACATGGTCCCCAATGGACTTCTTGCAAATTGATACAAATTGCCAACACTGAACCCAAGAATAAAAGCATCTTGAAAAATTCATTTTTCAAACACATACCTTTTCATCGATGAATGCCACCTTGAAACCTTTGACTTCCATTGCCGAAATTGACACCATGTTCTTCTTGAGATCAATACATAAAAAACTTCTTGTTAATGAATCGTGCTACCCTTATTCTATTGAAGGGTTGCATTACCTACACCTTTCCGGGATAGGTGGCATTGACTCCAAGTATAATCTCCACGATTGTTTCCTTCTCTATCAAATTAGAGAGAGCTTCCTTCTATCCAATGAAGTGCCTTGAAGCACTACTATCAATAAGCCAGATTCCCAAAGACCCTGGAGGAGAAGTAGTGGAGGGCCAATATAAGGTAATACTTCTTTAGCTCTTCATACCTGGAGTTCCTTGCTTTCTTTGAAGAGTCATCCATTTCCTTGATGACCTACATTACTTGTCATTCCTCTAATCATTGAAGATGTCTCTGGAATGATTGTTATCATCATCAAGTGATGTGCCCCTACCATTCAGACACTCCTTCACATAATGGGCGAACTTATTGCAAGCAACGCATCTGCCTTTCCTTCCACCCTTAGATGCGGACTTCCAATTGAAGTGATCTTTAGGTAGGCCATGCGATGCTTCCACTGCGCCACTCAGATAATATTCTCTGCTTTGACTTCACCCTTGGTGAATTTGAAGAGGGATGAGGAACCCATTGAGCCTTTTTGTCCTTTCCAACTGTGTTCGGTGATTGCTCTTTCACTCTTGCTTGGGCTTTGTCTTCACCTCAACTCTGATACCATGTTAATTTTAGGTATGTTCTACGCTGAGAGGAAATTTACTTCAATTTTTCATATTAGCTCAATATCAATTCCAAATTAGCAATCACATTAAGCATGATAGTAAAATGCAGATAGAACATAAACATAAACCCCAATGTGGGGAAACCCTTGATCAATTCTTTTTATATGTTCTTCAATAGTTCAGTAGAGAAAGAGATAATACATATACATCAGAAGTCAGCATCTTGACTTATCAAAATAAGAGTAGAGATCTTCTCTAAGAAGATGTCACATGAGGTAGCTGATCTAGACACAGGTGATTCCATCACCTTGCTGTACCTATCACTGTGCTGCACCATGATGCACCATCACTAAGCTATACCTCATCATGCTGTACCCAACATGCTGCTCTTCATCATCATGCTGCACTATGCATCACTGTGTTGCACCACTGTCACTGTGCACTATGCTGCACCATTCATACTGCTGTACCCATCATTGTGCACTATGCTGCACCATTCCATCACTGTGCACTATGCTGCACCGTCATACTGCGTTACCCATCATTGTGCACTATGTTGCACCATCATACTGCTGTACCCATCATTGTGCACTATGCTGCACCATCATACTGTTGTACCCATCATTGTGCACTATGCTGCACCATTCCATCACTGTTCACTATGCTGCACCACTCACTGCTGTCTCTAACACCATGCTGCAACCAACTGCTGCATCTAAACATGTTGCTCCATGCACCTTACTGCACCATGCTGCTGCATCCATCACATCATGCTGCACCCCTTTACATCATGTTGCAATATTCATCATCATGCTATCTTCAAACTAAGATAGCAGCACCAAGGTAGTCCTAGCTATGTTGCTATGGCCTGCGGCCTAGCACGTAGCAATGCTGAAGAGAATTTCTTCGAAACTTTACTTTCATCGAACCATGAAAGAGTGCAGACACACACACACACACACACACACACACACACACGCACACATATATATATATCACTGATATACATTGCAAGAAGGCAGATCCATATACTGTCCTTGTATGAAGTCATTCCTCCGAGAGATTGTATATAGAATTGCTGTAGATAACATCCTTGGCACAGCGAATAGCCTTCCTTTTGACAGCGTCTTAATGTCTCTTATTAGACCTGCTTTTAGAGCACATGGACAGCGTTAGAAGGCTGTATATATGTCTCCTTTTTCTGCTAATAAATCTTCATACAAGCCTGTGGCTAGGGCACTTTGACAGCAGATTTAGGGTGTCATAGATCAACGTCCCAAGGCCTCTTAGACCTGCGTCATAGATGCCTTCTCCACTACGTTAAAGCCTTCTTCATCATGACTCTGTTAGATCATCCTCACATGACAGCGTATTAGATTTAGGGCATCATTAGTGTTTACTTCCTTACTGCGGCTAAGGTAGGATAGATCCTTCATGACATCGTTAGGGTGACAACAATGGGATCTCTTCATGACAATGATTGGATCTATCCTTTATGACTGCGTTTCAATCTGAACAACAGTTAGGCTAAGTTACCAGGATCCGGATCCGGATCCGGATATGGATTCGGATTCGGATACAGATTCACCAGTTTTTTGAAAAGCCAGGATCCGGATACGTCAAGTACAAACAATATAAAATATTTTATAATTTTTAAAAATACACTTTAAATGAAATAAAAAATTAAAAACAATAAAAATAGAAACATGTATCTTTCTAAAACATATAGTTAATGTTAATATTTATAGAAATTTTGTAAATAAATAATACCAGAAAAAAATATATTATTGATAATATTAATTAAATTCATGTAAAATAAAAAATTATATTTAAAATTAAAATATAAACTTTATATAATACTTTTAAAATAATTATTAATTTAATAATATTAAAATTAATGTATCATACTATTCAAACATTAATTACTATTATTATATTTAAAATAAATGACCATTAAAGTTACTTTATATTTAAATTAAATGACCATTAACCATTATTATGTATAAATTAAATAATCATTAAAATTACTGTATATTTAAATTAAATGACCATTAAAGTTACTTTATGGAACTTACTTTATGAATCTCACTTTTCTACACTTCAAATAAAAATAAAACTTAATTAGAATATCTAAACGGTCGTAGCTTATAATTTATAATATGGTCAACCAAAGAAAAGATTAATGAACTATCACAGCCAACTCGCTTGTTAATTATTAGCTACGCTGCTTTTTCTTTACATTATCACGTGATTTGTACGCTGACTTAGAATTTTGTGGTGACGTCAAAAAGTTTTAGACATGGATAGATGCTAGGCGGATCTTGGTGGATCCGAATCCGCATCCGTCTTTGATACGGGGATCCGTGGATCCAACCATTGGGGCTGACGGATCCGGTAACATAGCAGTTAGGGCATCCCTTATTTAGAACATCATTAGGGCTTCTACTTAGCTGTAGGTAGGACTTCTGCATCTCAGCTTTTAGGGCTGTTGCAACCAGCATACAAGCCCTTGGATTTACTGCGTTCTAGTCCCTTGCTGAACTGCGTCCAAGTCCCTTGTTGAACTGCGTCCAAGTTCATTGTAGAATTTCGGTTTAGGGCATGGCAGACCTCTTCTTAGGACAGCGTATCCTCTTGAGGACTTTCCCTTCCACTAAACCCCAAAATAGTGCAGAGAAGATATCACAAGAGGTGAGTCCCAAACGACTTTCAAGGCACCTCTATTTATACTAAAACGTGGAGGACAAGTGGGGGCTATTTGGTTGCTGGCTGACCTTGAGGAATTGTCACATAACACAAATAAATTCATATCTCCATGAATACTTGTCGGAATCGAATGATCTTTAGGTCAATCCTACACCTCTTGATGAGAGGAATCCAAGAAAAATATCAGCTGCCATAAATAAGATGACCCACATGGAGTTCGCCCTAGTTTCCAATTTTAACAAAGCAGTTGTCCTTGATAACAAAAAGGAAAAAATAAATTGGCACCGAAGCTATATGGACCATACCAGAGTAACAAAAAGATCAACCAAGTTGCATATAGTTTAAGCCTTCCAGATAAAATCTGTGTTCACAACATCTTCCATGTATCCTGCCTTAAAAGAACACTGGGTGACCATCAATCAACACAAACAGCACTTCCATCCTTAGATGATGAAGGAAGGGTCATTTTAGAACTAGAAGGTATCATATCCACCAGAGAAAAGAAGCTTCGGTCTCATGTAATCAAGGAATACTTGATCAAGTGGAAGGACTTACCAGAAGAAGAAGCTTCTTGGGAGACTGAAACATTTCGTCAACAACATCCATCATTACGTATGCTTTCAGGACAAAGAATTTTTCTGGGAGGAAGACAATGTTATATAAAAGTTAGTTAGTTAAGTAGTTATTAGGCAAAGGGCATGAGCAAAGATCTTGCCCATTCACCAATAGGAACCTAGGGCGATATAAAGATAGGGGCCTCCCTCAATTTGTAATCATCTTCTATCTTTAATAATAAATATGATTTTTTCCTGAGTAATTTAGCGTGTTGTGTCAGATCAAGAGGGAGTTGATGGTGTCGTACAATCCATATTAGAACTGGTTTGTTGAAAGGAAAAATTAGGCCATAGTTCAAGCTACCAAGGCAATGATTCATGACCAGGATCTGTCCCTGTTTCTTTGGGCAGAGGCATGCAATATGAAAATGTATGTACAAAACAGGAGTCCTTATAAGGTCTTAGGGGACAAGACTCCATAAGAAGATTGGCCACTTTGTATTTTTGCATTTTTCCTTGAGTTTTTGAGGAGAAGATGTACATTGCGCAGCCTTAGGGCTTTGAGATTCATGGGAGGGATTCTCATGTGTGTAGGCTTAGGAAAACCTTGTATGTACTTGAGTAGACATTGAGGGTGTGGTACTCGAGGATTGATGGGTCCTTGCTGAGCATGGGCTTCACCAAGAGTGAGGTGGATCCTAACTTGTACTTTACACGTGTTGATGCATGTCCTTGGAATGTTGACAATAATACTTGTATATGAAGTAACCTGTAGCTATAAGGATTCACGATCATGTTTGTACACACATTCAAATATTTATATATACAAAGGCTGTGCTTGTATAAAGCTACGTACTCATTGACATATAATGTGTGACATTGGTACTTCTGTGTGCTTGGAGTCTTGGACCCACTATATTAACTGCACTTCAGGAATTATGTATGATAATTCCGTTAATTGCATGTGGATCCACATTTCTTCAGTTGGCCAATATGCTGACCCCATGTTCAATATTATAAATTGGTAAAAGCATTACTAGTGCATTACTTAGCTGGACACTTTAAAATAAAGAGGGTTGATGCATGTCCTTGAAATGTTGACTTGTATATGAAGTAACCTGTAGCTATAAGGACCCACGATCATGTTTGTATGCACATATTCAAATGTTTATGTATACAGGGGTTGTCCTTATATAAAGCTACATATTCATTGACATATTATGTGTGATATTGGTACTTTGTGTGTGCTTGGACACACTATATTAACTGTACCTCAGGAATTATGTGTGATAATTCCATTAATTGCGTGTGGACCGGCATCTCTTCAATTGCCCTATATACTGGCCCCATGGTCAATATTATGCATTGATAAAGGTATTACTAGTGCATTACAGCCTATGGTTCCTAACTGTTTTCATCAGGTTTCTGTGTATATCATTCCCTCTTTGCTATATTTGTCTTCTCCTGGTGAGGTACGTCAAATTGACCAACAATTAGCACCAATGTTTGAAATTGTAATAACAAGCCGATGGGATTGGGTGGAAGGTTGATGGGGATGTTATAAAACCACACAATATATTTTTGGGTTTTATTCCAATCTTGTGGGTCCCCGTTTGATCAGTAATCATTCTGTGAGGATTAGTATCTTCTAGTAATTAGGCAGTTATTTTAGATGCCTGCTTTTCTCCACAATCTTTAAAGCTCTAAATAAAACTGATGCTATTTAGTGCTTTGCAATTTCAACAAATTGACATCTAAAATATAAATCGAATTCTAAGCTTAATGACTTGGGTATATAACTGACTATCACCTCGTTGAATCTGCTGTGTTTAATTTGACGTATGTGGAGATTCTGTGTGCAGATTACTATGAACCTTAAGTCATCTTTTCTTGCGGCTGCAGATGACAGTGGAGAAGTAAAGGTATGCATGAGTTGGTTACATCAAACAGTTTGGCTTATACTTGTTTAATCTTAAAAATGTGGTTGATGATAAGAAATATTTTCATTGGTTGTAGAATGCAGGTTGTTTGTGAGTACTGTGCGTGGCTTTTTTTGTGGAAATTAAATTCTGTAACTGTGACTGATAGATATGGAAGCACATTTTCTATGGCAAACAAATAGAGTACTTAATGTAATGAGGTAGTGTTAGGAAAGACAGATATTTTAGCAGCTAATGTTTCTTGATAGTAGGAGGGAAGTTCTCCCATCATTTGGATTCAAATGAGACATTTAGAACAAGTCTAAGATATCAAATTTATTAGTACATTTGTCCTGTTTAGGAATTGAGGATGGAAGCAATATAGATTCAGTCCCAATTACATATTTATTTTGGAAAGGGTAAACACTTTTTTGATGCGTGGGGAGTAATGGACCTCAACTCATAAAGCCCATTATAAATGTGAGATCCTCAAACTTAGCCAATTCATACACATAAGGTTCTATACTTGTTGGGGTTTGAACCCGGGTCATTATGGTGGTAACGCTTCCTCTTAGCCACTAAACCACAACCCAATGGACTAGCCAGTTTCAAATATTTAACTCATTCACACACACACACATATATATTGTTTTTTTCCCATGGGGAAAAAATGTAATTTTCATTCAAGTAGAATAAAGATTAGAATCATAAGGTGCAAAGGCACATCCAGAATTCTGTAAGAGGCAGTTTAAAAATTCTATTTGTAGGGCATACAGTCCATACATGACATGTTACATATCATAACAATTGTTCACAAAAGTCCCTATACTGCCCTGTATTACCTACAGGTCATCTTAGAAGTTCACCGGAGTAGCTCTCCTCATTTCTTCAATGTGTCCCTGATAGCCTTTGGTAATTATCAATTGTTTTTTGATTAATTCCAGACCTTTCTTAGATAGCTTATCGGCAATTTTGTTCAGTTCTCTGAAAGTATGTGTGAAACTGATCTGCTGAAAGAGATTAGAAATATCTTTAAGTTGTTCAGCAGTAGGTAAGAGTCTGATATTCTGAAACTCTGCTTCTCCTTTGATGCATTTAAGCACCAGTAAAGAGTCACTGAAAACCTGCAAAGAGTTCAAACCGCTGTCCAAAACAAATTTTAATAGGTAAAATAAAGCCAGAAGTTCTTCCAAGTTATTCGAACTGCTTCCTAGGTTAGTTTTGAAATGAAACTAATGATTATCAGAGAGATGAAGGCAGTAGCCAATTCCAACACATGTATTATCTCCCTGGCATGTGCCATCAAAGAAACCCCAAGGGGGAGATGTTTGTTGAGAAATGGTACCAAGGAAGTGTTTCCTAGTGCTCTGGCCCTAGCCTAGGAAAAGTGATAAAGTGAACCCCTTTTGAAAAAATGACTTTATTTATAAAGTGATTTTATAAAGTTAGAAAGTGGCATTTTCTATTTAATTAATAAAAGTGACTTCATAAAATTTTAGTGATTTAATTGATTTTAGAAAGTGGCTTTTTCTAAAAGTGACTTAGGTCATCTCAATGAGAGATTAAGTCACAATCATTGATCTTGAGATGGCAAGATTTAATCTTGGCCATTGAGATCAGGGGTTAGTGGTTTTAGACTTAGTAATTAATGACCTTTCTTAGATGCTTATCAGCAATTTTGTTCAGTTCTCTGAAAGTATGTGTGAAACTGATCTGCTGAAGAGACCAGCAATATCTTTAAGTTGTTCAGCAGTAGGTAAGAGTCTGATATTCTGAAACTCTGCTTTTCCTTTGCTCCATTTAATCACCAGTAGAGTCACTGAAAACTTGCAAAGAGTTCAAATCTAGGTACAAAACAAATTTTAATAGGTAAAATAAAGCCAGAAGTTCTCCCAAGTTATTCGAACTGCTTCCCAGGTTAGTTTTGAAATGAAAGTAATGATTATCAGAGAGATGAAGGCAGAAACCAATTCCAACACATGTATTATCTCCTTGGCATGTGCCATCAAAGAAACCCCAAGGGAGAGACGTGTGTTGAGAAATGGTACCAAGGAAGTGTTTCTTAGTGCTCTGCACCTAGCCTAGGAAAAGCTATGAAGTGAAACCCTCGTGAAAAAATGACTTCATTTATAAAGTGATTTTATACTGTTAGAAAATGGCTCTTTCCTATGTTGCACTGGTTGGGGGGACAGGGGGAGGAGTTTCTGGGATGGCTAGAGTGTACCCCCAAATTTTCAGGGGACAACGGGTTGGGGATGGCAAGTGCGGCAACTAATTTTTATATTTATTAAAAAAATTAAAATAAAATTTAGAAATACAACATAAACATGAATCAAAATGATAAATTAAAATAGAAAAATTCGAACTATTACTAATTTTGAAATTCAAATTACAAAATAAAATACTAAAGTCTAAAGACATACTAATACTATTTAATGGTCATTGTGCATCACAAAAAAAATCTCATCATCATTACCCATTGTCAAGAACTTAAGAAGTACTATTAGTTTGTTACAACCTACAATCTACTACTGCCTACATAATCATTCTATGATGCATGATGAATCATTTAAAATTTAAATAGCAGCTAAAGCGTAAAAGTAAATACTAAATTTTAATAAAAATATAAACATGGACAAGTCATTAAACTTTAAATTTAATTCCAAAATTAAGAGTCTAGAAAACCATAGATTATAAATTTATAAATTATAGACTATAGTCCAAGAACCAAAATGGCAAAATAATATTGTCACTAGTGTAGGTGCCAAATGGAAAAATCAAAATGTCTCAAGACAACAAAAAAGGATGTATGAGTTAATATCCATAGTAGCATGAAGGCTGAAGCTACTCAGAAATTCATATCTTCTGCATCAAGTATATCTGAAAATGCTTGAGCCTCACTATCTTCTCCCCCATCATCATCAATGCTTTACAAGTGCAGCTCAATGTCATCTAATGGTACTGTTGACCACTACGTGTCAACGACCCATAGCAGTACACCCTCTTTTTCGCAAAAGGGATAGCGCCTGATCGATGTGTTTCTGCCATCCAACTATCATCATCAACCTGATGATCATCTTATAATGTAAACCCAGTTTGCATGTGTATAATGTAAATGATCTCAGCAGATCCGTGTCGTGTATGTAATCACCTAAGTAAACCTACTTTTCTGATGACGATCTACATTCAGAGAGGTTTTTTGTCTCACCCATCCATTCTCGGATGGTCGGCAGAGTTTTCCTTTAGCCTCACCCCAAAGCCGGAATGGATTTTGTCACTGGGATCTTAGGGGAGTCCTAGTGTTCTAGATCGAGTCTATGTAAAAGTGATTTGGGGATAATCCTAACTATTTGGTTAGGTTATTTTATTACAAATTGCTTGATCTGCTAGATTATATTCGTGTCACAGAACTGGGTATTCTGTGAGGGTCTTTTGCAAATGCGTTTTCCCCCTTTAGATGTAAAAAATGTAAAAATCATGATGTAAAGTGTCTTGAGGGTTAAAAAAATAGTTTATCCCCTCATAGGTTAATTAATTAAATTTTCTGGCCAAAATTAATTAAAATCCTAAGCCAGAAATTTAAGTAATTTATACGTCTTCGGTAAATTTAAATTTTCCGAAGGCAAAATTCGTGGGTCCTTTAAAAATTAAATTTTAAGAGGTCTAGGGACTAATGTTAATTGATTATTTTGCTAAATTTTAAGCCTTTGGTCCCTGGGGCTAAGTCAAAGTCAAAATTTTGAGGAAATTAATTGAGAAATTTAATTTTTGAATTAATTAAAATGCATTTAATTGAAAAATTCGAAATTTCCTCAATATTTAAAATTTTGATGGATGAGATTAAAAGAAATTTTGATCCTCATCAACGGTCGAGATTATTTTGACAAAGATCACTCGAACTAGCTGTTGGAAGATTTATCTTTAAATAGGAGGTCAGTTGTCAGTTGAGATCATCTGATCTCTGGATTATGTACTAAGCTCTCAAGTTCTCTTTTATACTTTTTTGAATTAATGCAAAAGTCTTTGGGGTTTCAACGTGCTGTAGTGTTCTTCTTCATGAATTTATGGTAACATTGTTTTAATTTTTGCTTAATATTATGTGAAAACTATCAATCAATAGCTCTCTTAGAATAATCTGAATACAAGTATCTTATTTAGTTTGTTGGATCTAGGGTAATATTTTTAATTTTGATTGAAGTAGCAGGTATCTTTATTTCTTCAGGATTTTATTGTTGTTCTATCTCTCTACTTGATTTGATGGTTGATCTAGTGTTTGCAAAAGATCTCTCAGGTTCTCATTGAGCGTTTGGGGATAGTCCTCGGTTGGACCAGCCAACTCTCAACACATATTTTCTGAAGAGTCTACTTCATATAAGCCTCGGGATTTATCTAACGATAATCTTCTTTCTGCAGGGTGTTTTTGGGTTAGTACCTCTCTAAAATTTCAAAATCTCTTAAATATTTTGTGGAAATTTTGATAGATCTGGCTATTAAGAGCCTTAGATTATCAGATCTGGGAGCGGAGTTGGACTCATACTCCTCAGATCTGTTATTTATTTGTATAGATCTGTAAATTATTTGTATAGATTTGTTATTTATTTGTGTAGATCTGAAATTTTTGCAACATAATTTTGAATTTTAACCAATGTTCCACCAAGGTTCCGGGACGAGGGGGCTAGGGAGCGAGGATATGCGGGAGCGGCCTATGCAAAAGCTCCCCACCAATTTTTAGGAAATGTGGGGGGGCATCAAGGTCTTAAAAACTTATAAATATAAAATATAATTTATTAATTCTGTCCACTATGACAATTGGGTTTGAATTGAAAAGCTGCAAAGCATGATCATTGATATGAATATCATTATCTAATATCTTATAAATTTAAAATTCTAATTTATAATCATACATCATACATTATGATTAAAGTTCAAAGTTTAAACCATATTGATGTTCCACTTCCTACTATGAACATTGAATATTAAACAGTGAATAATCAATTTTGACATAAAATTATAAAAGTCAAGTCTGATACATCATACATCAAGAGTCCAAATTTTATAGAATTATAAAAGATTAAAGTCAAGTCTGATACATCAAGAGTCAAAATTTTATAGAGTCAGAATAACATAAGAACATCAACATATCAAAAGATAAACGAGCATAATGCAAAAAATGTGTCAAGGTAATGCCCTGCTAGTCTTTGCATCCAGCTGCTGCATGAATAAATCAGGATCAACCATATCACCATCTGCATCTGAATCACTAGCATTCTCAAACATGTTAAAATTGGCAACTAGGGCCAAACTCCATGTGGGTCATCTTATTTATGGTAGCTGATATTTTTATTGGATCCCTTTCATCGAGAGGTGTAGGATTGATTTAAAGATCATCCGATTCCGATAAGTATTTATGAAGTTATAAATTTATTTATGTTATAAACAAATTTTCAAGTTGGCCAGCAACTTGAGTAGGCTCAGAGGCCCAACCGACATGTCTATTCAACCTCTACATTTTTAGTATAAATAGAAGATGACTTGAAGTCATTTGGCACACTAACTTCATGTGATCTCCTCCTCTCCACGTCTTTGGGTTTTTGGTGAAGGAGAGATGCATAGAGGATATGATGGCCTATGTACGAATGATGCCCTAGATCTGAACGCAGAAGCCCTAGAAACTGTCATGGAGACTCTATACGCACAGCAATGAAAACATCTACATGATGCCCTAATCCGTTGGCAATGGACTACGCACAGCGTGGACAGTCTATACGCTTTCACCTTATACGTAGTTATGGAAACTATACGCTGTCACCTTATACGCATACGCAGTTATGTACGCACAACACTTTATACGTTGTCATTATACGCAACAATGGAGAATCTTCGCATAAGGGAGCCACATCCGTAGTAAGGTATTTACTGCACCATGGTGCAGTCATGGCACTTTCGGCATCCTATAACGTTCGCTGATCTGGCAGCGTGTATTGAATGATCTCGACATAAGGATGCAGTCACCATGAATGAATACCCTCGACCTCCACACATCTACAATATACCTGTAGCTGATCTATTATAAAGCAGTTATACTACAACGTGGGATCCGTGTTAATGCCACGTAGCTGTAGGTGACAACGTGGTAAAATCCAAGGCTGTCTATGGAAAGAGGAAGTGTTGACACCAGATCTCGGTGGTTCTTCTGTAGTTGTTTAAGTATATTGAATAGCAGTATGAAGACAATCCAATAACGTATCTATTGCAAACAGTGATCTGAATTACAAGAAGTGACAAGGGTAAGGATCTTGGTTGGATGAAAATCTCGGATGAAGGGATTGAGTTATCTCACACAGCAGTCCTGAAATATAGATCTCGGTGAAATCCGTATGGCAGTAGAAACATCTTGTACAATAGTGCTGTGGAGTATTAAATGATGTTCTAATATGTAGTCACAATGATCATTAGCAGTAATGTTTATGATGGTTACAGTCTCAACAAAATGAGAATGATAAGGATGAACAGTCTCAGATCATGATGATGAATGGTGCAGCGTGATGGGCATGGGCAGCATGATGATGGGAGCAGATGGGAGCAGCTCAGTGACTAGGTGCAGCACAGTGACGGGTGCAACATGAGTACAAGCTGCGACACTATGTTAGATGAAGTCGTCACCTTGGAGAATCAATTGAAGCAGGATGTCTTCAACTGATCTCAAGTATCATTGTTATAGGAGATGATCTATGCTTAGATCTTGATAAGTCAAAGTGTTGACTTATATTGTAAATGTACTATCTCTCTCTCTCTCTGTTGAACTATTGAAGAACAGATAAGAAGAATTGATCAAGGGTTTCTCCACATTGGGGTTTGTCCCTGGCTAGCGCCACATCTTGTGTCCCCTTGTCTTGGCTTATCTTCTGTGATTTATATTTATGTTCTATCTGCAGTTTACTTTAATGCTGATGTGATTGCTAATTTGGAAAAAATATTGAACTAACTGTGAAAATTGAAATAAATTGCTCTAGTATAGAACATACCCAAAATTAACATGGTATCGGAGCTGAGGTGAAGAAAATGCCCAAGCAAGAGTGGAAGAGCAGTCACTGAAGACTGTTGGGACAGGACAAAAGGATCAATGGGTTCCTCATCCCTCTTCTAATTCACCAAGGGTGAAGTCGAAGCAGAGAATATTATCAGAATGGCGCAACGGAAGTTTCTAATAGCCTACCTAAAGATCACTTCATTGGGAAGTTCGGATCTAAGAGTGGAAGGAAAGGCGGATGCCTTGGTTGCAATAAGTTCTGCCATTATGCGAAGGATTGTCTGAATGGCAGAAACACATCTCTTGATGAAGATAATAATCATTCTAAGGACATCTTCAATGATCAAGGAATGATAAGTAATGCAGGACATCAAGGACACGACCGACTCTTCAGAGAAAGCAAGGAACCCCAGGAACGAAAGTCAAAGGTTTTAAAGTGGCACTCGTCGATGGAAAGGTACGTGTTTGAAAATAGAATTTTCAAAGATGTTTTTGAGTTCAAGGTTGTATCAAGTTACAGGAAGTCCACTAGGGGACCATGTCCATTGACACATAGCACCGGAGGTCTGTGAGTCAGATGGTGACAGGGAAGTCCGAATTCAAAGAGAGCATGAAAGTACATGTCTGAGATGTATCAAAGGAAAATGTCTCAAGGGGACCATTCCCCTCATGTAGCAGGTCCACAGGTTTTGGAACAACCCGAGGGGTTTGAGATTCATGATCGGGAATCTCATGTATACAGTTGGAAGAAAGCCCTCTATGGATTGAAGCAAAACACCTCGGGCGTAATATGAGAGGATTGATGGCTGTCTCATGAAGCTGAAATTCACTAGGAGTGAAACCGATCCAAACCATTACCCGAAGGTTGTGGATGATAGACCTCTCATACTGGCACCTATGTTTGATAGGTGCAGACCCTCTCATTTGTAGGAAACAGAGGGAGTTGGATTCCGAATGTGGAAAGATAAACTGCAAGCCTGTGACTACCTGGAGGATCTTAACTTTCAGAAGTTATATGGTAGTGATGTCGGACCAGATTTGGGAAATGCCTCTGAGTTTCATAAACTCATTTGCGTTGATGTTCTTGGTGAACCTACATCCAGACATATGTTTTGTAGTTAGCATGGTGAGCTCATATTTGGTTGAGCTTCACTGGATTGGTGCTTAGAATCTTCTGAAATATCTTCAAGGCACAATCTCTCATGGATTGAGATACACTGCCTGGAATATGAAACCACATGATTATTCGAATGTTGAGTGGGCAGGCATTGTGGAGGATCACTAGAGCACTTCTCAGTGTTGGTTTTCCTTTGTATCTGCTTCGATATCCTAGATGAGCAGGAAGCAGAAGTCGGTGGCTTTGAGCACTGTCGAGGCAGAGTATATTGCTGCTAGCATGGCCATCTGTGAGGCAGTCTAGTTACGAAAGCTCTTCAGTGAGCTGTTTGGATTTACATTGGATACCACTGTGATCCTATGTGATAACCAAAGTGGGATTCGTTTATCAGAGAATCCCGTATTTCATGATCGCTCCAAGCATATCGATATCAAGTACCACTAAATTCGAGATAGGGTGCAGCAAGGAGCTATAAGGCTCCAACATATCGGTACAGATGAATAGGTCGCCAACATTTTGACAATGCCCCTAGGAAAGGTCAAATTCCTGACTTTCTGAGAATGACTTGGTGTTGTTTAGAGACCCTCTAATGAGGGTCAAGTATGATGTACTGAGCTTTGGGAGCTCCAGGGGGCGCGAGGTACTTCTTGGAGCGACATATGGCCACAGGGTGACTCACCATCCCCTGGTGGTATACGTGTACAGGGTAAAAGAATCAAAACTTTCCCTGTGACACCCCGTGGCAACTATGTAGCAAGACGATCAGTTCTCCTGTGAGGTTTGGATGATGTGTTCTCCATGGCGACTATGTAGCAGGATGATTAGTTCTCCTA
>APFE031443645.1:0-14493 GCA_000404065.3 Pinus taeda
CACCCCAGTCATATATGTCCATAAACCAAGGGCTTCTAAGTCCCTAAAAGTGTTGTTTCATGCCCTAAACGAACAAGGTCATCTGATTACATCATCTTCCAGAAGTTCTCCAAAGAAAATTGCTCAGAACTAGTAAAAAATGGACCATACAAGTTGCTCAGTGCTAAGGGTGCGATGCATCTCACCTGCCTAGTGCAAAAAGTGTGATGCATAATAGAAATCCCTTCTGTAGGGTGCGATGGGCAAGAATGGACAAATGGCAGAGACAGTTTGCGAGGTGGATGATCATGGAATCTTCCAGAAACTTATCCTGTTACACTTGCCTCTCTGAATTCGCCCAGGGATGAGTAAGATATCATCAATCTGCAAGTGGAATCAAGGACTACCAGAGAGAAGACACTAATCAAAATCCCAAAAGCTGACTCACTCACCTGCAATCATCTATATATGGATCCCTCATCCTAGAGATCCAAAGGCTGTAATTTTGTATCTTGTAAGGAAGTGTCATTGGTTTCCTAGTGGAACATCATAGTGTTGGGTGATCGAAGCTTTTCATGAGGTGAAGAAGGGCTTTCATGTTGGGTGGATGACACTAGGTTAGATCAATGGGTTGTAATCCTCTCTTCTAATATTTTCATCAATAAAGCTATTCAAGTTTTCCTCCACATTCTTGTATGTTTGATAATATATATGCATTTGTGTGGTCAATATATATATGGTCCCATATTGTTTATGATTGTAGATCTCTGCACTTTGAAGGTATTATGTTGCTTTGACTTTAAAGGTACTCTTTGAAGTGGAGTGGTCAAGGAAAGAGCAACAAGAATTTGTTAGTGAGGAGAAGGAACAAGAAAGGAACTGAGTGAAAGATCGAGGTTGGTATTCTTTGCTCCTCTCCTATCTATTTCTCATCAAGGAAAACAGAAATAACTTTAATCTGTTTGTTTCTAAGATAGCTACCCATCTTAGTGGGACTAGCAGCTCTACATAGACACTAGATTTCCTAATAACATTGAGATTGGGCAAGTGAGATAGCAATACCCTCACATAGTCGATGCTTGGAAAAAAACCAACTTTTGGTGGTCCAAAAGCTTTTCAGTGGGAATGTTGTGATCTGAATCGGATCCACAAAGAATAATCAAAAGAACCATGGTTGTACCAGGTCAGGGAAAACTTCAAATAATTGAGAGCAACAATAAAAAAATACCTCTAAACCAATGGTAGTTAGTATCTGGCATGGAAAAACGAGGACCTCGATCAAAGCGTGCTAACCGAGGCCCATGGAGACTACACAGGAGGTGAAATTAGCCCCTGCGAAGCCTAGATTAGGAAACAGTGGGATTTTTTTATTTGCTATTAGCTCTTAGCACTAATTGTGCATCACTTGGCAAAAACCATTGAAAAGTAGGGGCCCTGAGTGTTTGGTCACATGGGAGCCCCAAAAACTGTGGGGAAAAAAGCTAAAGGCTAAGGCGGGATCCACACTGAAAAAAATCAGTAGTACTCGTCTAAGGCATCCTTGGGTGGTAAGCAGATTTAGTGAAAATGGAGAGATTCCACTCACCACCCAACACATGGCAAGTGGAGGAGAGAGAAAACTACCACTCATCGCACACTAACATTCAAGCAAGTCAACCGCATGAAATGAGCGGATTGCATTCGATCTGCGGGATCCAGATCTAATGGTTATTATCGTGCCTAATGGCAAGACCCGACGTAATGAGGGATTAAGCTCCAATCTAAAAGAATTTGTGGTCCGCTTTGACTGCCAAGGTGGTGGATGACTCACCCCACAACATAACTGAAGAATCGAATCAACGAAGTAAGCTAGCACAGTTCGCATGAGGACAAGTGGCCACTCTCTATGAGTTTGATGATAACACCGAGAAAGGGAACTCCAAGCGAAGCTATAACAGGTGATCTAATGGAGTTGGAAGAGGAATCGAACAGCCATGAGCTCGAGTGGCTTTAAATCCATGAATAGACCAGTAGAAGGGACACACATACACATGGAAGAATAGAGAAAGCAGACAGAGGAGCAAAAAGCAGTAAGAAGACAGAGGGCCGAGCTGACCAAAGGCAACGTCAAGCACTAGAGGGCTTGAGAAATTATAGCCATCTTTGAAGGAGATCTGTCAGGACCGAGCACCACCTTGGGCTCCTTCCATTGTAGACTTGAGAGGCCAAAAAGCTATTAAGGCCAAGAGTCTGTGTACTCTAGTGGTTTCGGAAATCCAAGAACCACCCTGCCAAGCTATCCTGTGATAGGAGACTCTTATTGAGCTCCTTCTTTGTAATTATCTACTTTAAAACACAATAAAAGAAGGCCACCACTAAAAGTTGGACTCGATATGTAGCCTTGGAGGATAGGGTGAACTCCTTATTAATTTGTTATGTTCTTATACTTTCTTACTATGTTTGTCTGTTGTTTTCCATTTTCAGGTGTATATGTATTTGCAATCTGATCAATCCGTTGCTTAAATAACCTAGACACACACCAACACATGAGACTGTAATACCTCCATTTAATAATTCTCAACTGAGATCACTTATAGGGTGATTATCAAATCACTGGTGCTCCATATGAGAGTGTGGGGACTGGATTCTTCAAAGATCCTACTTTAATGGGTATTTTTCCTCTCCCGCCTCTGCATGTTTCCTTAGTGAGCATGATCTTAGTTAAATCTGATCCTTTCATCATTCCCTCTCTTAATCACGTTGATTAATGGTGTGATGTCATGTCAATAAGCCCCACCAAGATTAATTATGTGGATATTGTTTCAGCTTTGGCTTTGGTATTTAATGATCACACTACTTCGAGTACATATATTGATGTGCATTGTCAATCCCCTTGGCTTGGTTCTTTGGATTCTTCTTATGCCTTAACTGAGGTATTTCCTATTGACGAAAGTATCATGGAAATTACATCTCTTGAGTAATCACCTTGGACTGATACTCATCTTTTTTCCTCATTCTTTCCTAGCCCAGAGGTCATGTCTACCTGGATTGAGAAGTTCTCTTCTTGTTTCCTGACCCAACCACTTCAACTTTTTCCCTTAATGAGATCAAGATTTATACTCACCTTTTTCAAGAGTTTCAAGATGCTTTTCCATGGTCGTATGAAGAAATGCCCAACATTGACCCAAGTATAGTCATGCATGAAATTCCTACTTATCCTAATGCGAACCCCATTTGTCAATGGCTTCGTCTTATGCAACGTAGAAAATAGGTTGCCATTAAGGGAGAGGTTGAAAAACTTCTTAGAGTTGGTTTTATTTATCCTATAACTCTCACAGATTGGTTATGAAATATCATATCAGTGACTAAGAAACAAGGCACCATTCGCATATGTATTGATTACCATGAGCTTAATCATGCCTATCTGAAAGATAATTATCCCACTCTTTTTATAGACTAGATCATAGATGAATGTGATGGGAGTGTGGTTTTCTACTTTATTGACAGTTTTTCTAGTTATAACCAAATAAAAATTGCATCGACTAATCAAGATAAGACTGACTTTATCTGTCTGTGGGGGAATTTTGCATATAAAAGTCTCCCTTTTGGCCTTAAGAATGTCGGGGCTACTTTTCAATGAGAATTTTCCTATGGTTTCCATGACATAAAAAATATCGTTCAACCTTATTTGGATGATCTTCCTGCTCATTCACATAAGTGGCATGACCATCTTAATCATCTTCAACAAATCTTTCTTTGTTGTAGACACTACAACATTCAGATTAACCCACATAAGTGTGTCTTTTTCGTTGATTTTGGATGACTTCCAGGTGTTATTGTGTCAAAGGATGGTATTCATCTTGATCCTCTCAAAGTCAAGACTATTATTAATCCACCGCCTCCCTCTTCATTTCATCAATTATAGATTCTACAAGGGAAACTAAATTTCCTTCATTGCTTAATGCCTAATTATGTTGAATTAGCTTTAGGGTTCACTTGATTACTTAAGCAAGGAACTCCATTTCTTTGGGATGAGATTACCCAAAAGTCTTTTGATGACTTAAAAAATGTCCTCATTAATGCTCCTTTGTTGCACCCTCCGAACTACCATCGTGATTATTTCCTTTATCAAGCTGTAGCTTCTAGCACAATTACTATGCTACTGGTGCAAGATGACGTTTAAGGTCATGCATGTGTCATTTATTACCTTAGTTATAATCTCCTCGATACTGAGATCCATTATGCTCATGTCGAGAAATTGGCTTTGGTTGTATTTTAGGATGTTCAATGCTTTCGGCTTTATATTCTCCTCCACACTACAACCATGATTTATAATTGCAACCCTATGACTTATATGTTGACTCGTTAGTTACTTGGGGGCAAATATTCCAAGTGGATTGTCATCCTCCAGGAATTGGATTTGGTTCACTACTACCAAATCCAAGAAATAACTTGTACTTTCTAAGTTGATTTTCTCTCTTCCCTCTGCTTCTCTTCCTATTGTTGTTGATGAGTAGATCCCCAATGAGACTCTCTTTCTGATTAACACTATCGATCCTTGGTACAATGATATCATCGTGTATCTCCAAAGTTCTACCTTATGGTTTTCATTTTCTAGGAATGATCACCAATGCATTTGGCATCAATCCCAACCTTACCGCATCATTCAGGATACCTTATATCACGTTGGTGTTTATTTGATTCTTTGCAAATGTTTAACTCTCGATGAGGATGAAAGAGTCTTGAATGAATGCCATTTCAGTGCTTGTGGTGGTCACTTGTCTAGCTACGCCACTGCTCAAAAGATACCCCACACTGGCTATTTTTGGCCCTCCATTATTAAAGATTGCATTCTTGTTGTCCGCAAATGCCACGAGCCCCAAATTTATCAGCAGAAAATGCACACCCCACACACTCAACTTCACCCCATCATTACCATTGATCCCTTTTCCAAACGGGGCATTTATTTTATGACATGTAACCATCATTAAGTCGGGGGGCATGGTTATATCACCAGTGTCATGGATTACTTCACCAGGTGGGCCAAAGCGATGCATACATATTCAGCTGATGGTAAAATGGTTCTGAAATCTCTCTTCAATCATGTTATTTCTAGGTTTAGACTACCTCAAGCCATTTTCACTGACCATGGCTTTTCACAATTATATGATGGCTGAGTTGACACATACATTCAGCTTGCGTCATGATGGCTGAACCCCTTATTACCCTTGGGCCAACAGCCAAGTCGAAGTCGTAAACCAAGTGTTAGTTACTATGCTTTAGTGCACCATTGGGATGCACAATTCCAATTGACATCTCATTATTTTTTTAGCTCTATGGACCTACCAAACCTTGACTAAAGACGTAACTAGATTCACACCTTTCCAACTAGTCTACAGTCTAGAAGATACCCTACCAATTGAATGTGAAATTCCCTTACTCAAATTGGTTGTCGAATTACTCCCTAATATTTCACCTCAAGAAGAGTGTCTGCTATATTTGTAATGACTGGAAGAAACATGTCGTCTTGCTAATTCAGTCATTGAAGTACAAAAAAAGTGTTTTAAATCACATTTTGATTAGTTGGTATCTCCTTATGATTTTTCTGAGTGTGATTTGGTCTTGCTATATGACCAAGCTAAGGATAAGCTAAGGGTAGGCAAATTTGAACCCATGTGGTATGCACCCTATATTGCCGAGCATGTATTACCAAAAGGGGTCTATGAGCTAATTGATTATGAGGGAAACCCCTTGGACAAGCCCCACAATGGGTTGACCTAAAAAAGTATTATGTGTGAGTCATCTCGCATGGTTACTTTTGTACATAAGTGTGTTATTCATTTTTTTGCAGTGTGGCTTCGTGTGCGTTTTCAAGCGACTTTCCTTCTTATTATGTATTCACCTTATTTGCAGATGTCTGTGAATCCTTATGTCAATTTCACTGATGGTGCTTACCATAGTACCCTTCGAATTGAAATGGTTATAGATCTTGATTTGCAACTTCTTGTTCTTTATCTAAATGGGAAATATTCTATCAAAAACCCTTAAATATTGAGAATGTATTTGTGTATTCATATCTTGGAAAGAAATTTTGATTAGATCACATATCATCACATTCCTAGGCATATGAATACATCAAAATCCCAAAAATATAATATATGTGTTGCATGTATATATGTGGCTCGTATGCCTCAAAACCGTAAATGCTAACTATGGACTACTCGGCATTATGCTCGTGCTTCTCGCATCACACAAGTTGGTAATCTACGGATCTGAACCAACACTCCCACTATGTGCTGCTGATAATGGTGAGGAAAATCCTCCATCTGTGCATACTATGGGATTCCTTTAGTCAGGTTATCTAGATTGCTAGCAATTTCCTTTTCATTTTCAACTCCCTTTTGATAATGAGTGACCTTAAATTGTCGAGCCACAAGTGTAGCTATAGGGGACATCCCTACTGGTCCAAAGTCTACAATTAAAAAATCAAAGTGTCACAAATACATATATTCAAAAAACAATAAAAAATAAAAAACAAAATTGTTTTGGTCACCTCCATCATCAAAGTCTTCTCCCTGTAGGAGTGGCATGTCAAGATCACCATGGAAGTTAGTCCTGCTATATGGCCAATCCACCAGAATGATCAATTGATGCATCAACCACACAAAGAAATAAGGCTTGTATAAGATATGATGCCCCCCTACATATTTGGACATCAAATCACTCCATAAAACCATCCATGGATCTTGTGGTACTTGGGGATCCACCTCCACCATCTAGTAGTGGAACAATGGGATTCGTTTGAAGAAGAAAGTTACCAGAACAAAACCATATCCAAATTTCCTCAGGTTCCCTACTTTGCAATTGGAAAATTGTCACTTCATGTTCACTTTCATGGCTTCCACCCAATTGAAGACGGTGGATGCCATGTAGTCCACATCATACTGGAAGCGTGATTTGTTGGACTCATGCAATGCTTGAGCCCCAACTTCCAGACGGTGGAATCCAGTATTACAGCAATAATGGTGTAGTTCCTGGGACTCCCTTCTTTAATTTATCAACCCAGTAGTTCGTAACAAACTTGGAAGCGATGGTGCTGTATGCACAAATACTAGCTCTTGCCACGGCTCTCACTTGATCAGTTGGCACAAGTTCACTAGGAGCTTAAGCCAACTTCTATGAGTTCTTAGAAGAAGCGTTTAACTGTGCTGGATGAAATCTAACTCAAAGGAGGCTAGTCTACTTTCAGAAAGAAGTTGAAAAATGAAAAGAAATGCAAACCCTAGCAAACCCTAGTTTTACCGACTAACCCTACCGGTGCAAGAAAAGCGATGAAAGCGATGGAAATGGATGTCATTGAGTCTTACAGAGAAAAATTCATGTGACTAAACTAATTCTGAAGTAAAATCTAGAAAAAAATATTTTTTTATTTTTGAGTAAGTTGTAAGAATTATTATGCATGTGCTTTAACTGTTTTTTACTGTGCAGAGGTTGATTGGTGAATGGAAATGCTTGCAGGAGGTTGGGAAGGTGAGAAGATGGCCTAGGGGGTCCCTAGCACCCTTCCAGAGAGTTTCAAAATGATCAGATCTCAAGAAACCACCTTCTTGAGCTTCTACAAGAAGTTTGCAGGGGTTCTACAGGATGTTCTGTAGCTTCTACAAGATGTTCTATAGCTTCTACAGGATGTTTCTATAGGATGTTCCAAAAGGGAATTTTGAAGGGTTGATGGTGGAAAAATGGTGGGAAAGTGGAAATGGAGGTTGAATAATAATGTTAAGTGGTCTAGAACTTGGTGAATGAGTCTAAGGAGCAATTAAGGTGATTGGATTTGGTTCAAGGATGGAGGGAGCAAGATTGCACAAAGATATGGGAATTAGGTCAAATTGGAAAAGGGATGGCAAATGAAAGGGAGGAATCTAAGTTAGGGGGTTAGAGTAGGTTGTCTAACGGAGGAAAGGTATGCAGGAAGGCATCACAGGGGTTGTGTACACTATTTTCCAAAACTGACCAAACAAAGACTATGCAAACCAAAGATCTAGCTATTTTGACCTATTTTGACCTAGAAACCAAAATCATGATGAACATAAGTTTATTGGCAAAAAATCATGCAAGATAACTATGGAAAATAAGAAAGAAAAATTTCTAAACATGCAAGTATAACTCGTATAAACTTTCCTAACTAAAAATCTAACACTAGCAATTGCATGAAGAGGCAAAAACAACATTTCTATGGCAGCAAGTATACCTTGGTCTCAGCTCATGGTCCCAAGGAGGGAGAGATGAGATCAAGGATTGCTTAGTGGCCTTTTTGTAGGTATTTTTCTTTACCAAACCATCAAATCAACCTAAACCATGAAAAGCTATTTCAATCATCAAAAACAACCTAAGTAACAAAGCAAGATCTTAATCTAGATAACATAAATTATTGTACGAATGCAGCAAACACACATAAAAGTGCACAAAGGAGGTATTGGCAATTGTGTTGGGCCCAACCCCAAGTGCTATAACATCCTAAGAAACATCATAGCTGGTGCAAAGTTGGATTCATCATTATTGATCAAGAAATAATAGTTACATCCCAAAAACCGTCTACAAGAAAAAGCTTGAAAATGTGTTGAAATGTAGAGCTAACCTACCGACTAAAATCTAACTAACATCTGACTAACTCCTGCCTACAAACTGGCTAAAAAATGACTAACTTCTGAGTAAATAAAATGAGACCCTAAGGCTTCTTATTTATAGAAATTGAGGACCCCAACAGCGCTCCTAAACTTTAGGAACTTGACTGCCAAAACTTGCAGTTAACAACAACTTTACTAGCCCTTGCTCGGCTACCCTTGCGATAATCGATGTGGTGGCCCTTGATCTCCAAGCTACTAGTGGAGAATTTGAGGTAAGGGATCATAAATGAAGGAGACAACTTCCTGCAAATCCTCTCCCTTGTTCTTCCACGAATTCGGCTGCCAAGTGCTCATTAAAACCTTTGATTTTGTCTCAAAATTGACCAAAAAACTCCATAAAGCACACATTAAACTTTTTGGCATAATGACTAACTGAATTCACTCTATTAGCATAAATATAATAAAAAACATGCAATAAACTAATGAGAATGGTGGATTAAGTTGAATTAGGAGGCAAAATGAGCCCATATAATTACCCATTTCTGGGGCTCATCACCTGATTGATGATTAAGAGCATAAACTTCAAAACAAGATTGTTTATTGTCATGATGTCGATCTTGCTGCTTGTAGATTTTAGAGCTCTCGGGCAATGTTGGGCTAGGAGCATGTTCACACTTGCCCCAATGGGCCTGCCTCCATATAAGTGGACGGGTTCCCCTTTTCGAGATAGTCCAGTAATGGGGTAGATATCTGAATTATCCAACTCCAGCTCTTAATCATGGATCACAAATACCTCCCATCCAATGTCCCACATACTAATCAAGTATTATATTAATTTGGGTTGAACTTGTAGGCCTGGTGTGAGGAAGAAATTGAGGGGCCCATAGTTCGTTAGTGCATAAAGACAATTTGGATAATCCAAGGCTAGTTGATCTATTCTTTCATGATCACATTTTATCCACATAATCACCATCTTTCTTGCTTTGATTTTCCTGCAAACACCCCATATTTAAGTTAGCATCAACCTTTTCTAGGGAAAATGTTGTTTTAAAGTGTTAAATTTGGGTGAAATTTGAAAAAGTTTGGTTCTCGACTCCGGCGCTAGCCCTCGTGGTAAAAACCCACGATCAACGTAGTCCTGTGCCTACATCCCATGCTGAGCGTGGGTGATTTTTTTTAAATGCACCTCAAGTCCCCAAAATAGATGGCTAAATTCTTAATAAACAGGAATTAATGCAAAGAGTAAGGCCACAAATCTTACCTACAAAAAAAAGTTTGACGATTGGCCTCCTGGATCTACAACAATCTGCTTCTGAAAATTTAGGGAACAAGTGGTTAAAAATTGCTCCAAATGAGGTAAAAGAGGTAAATGGTAAAAATATTTCACCTTTTTCCCTTTTATAAATTTTTAACTATGTTTTAACATTTTTAAAAGCATTTTTTTGCCATTTTTCCTTATAAAAGGATATTACATTTGGTTCTTGTGCAACGATAGGTGATGGCTTTCCAGCGATGATGCAAAATTTGAGTCGTGTTTAAGCTCTTTTCCTGACTAGTAAAAAATTGGTATGAAAAGATTGCTAAGTATTTTTCCTTTTTTGACTCATTAAAGAAAATAAAAATGATGGAGTCTGCTTGAAGCTCTTTTCCGATTCTTAAAACACAAAAATATTTCCGAGCTCTTTTCACATTGACCTCGTAAAATGGTTCTGAAACATCATTTACCCAATATATATTTACCCCTTTTTCAGGTTGCGATAAACAATTTATAAAAAATGGTACTCCTTGGTTGACATGACCAAGAGGTCCTCTTGAGTATTTTTTTCTAAATGTTCGGGCTCAAGAGAAAACTTTACAAAAAGGAACATTTTGGAGTTCTCTTTTCTGTCATTTTTAAACTCTCTAAACATGAAAAATATGTTGAGTTTCACCTTTGTAGGACTCATTAAAATATTAAACGACATCAGATTCGTCACCATGATAGACATGAGCTTATCTTTCCTATCGCTCATTAATCTTACTAGGTCAGATCCGTATGAAGGATGGACTTGTATAACAAGCATATGATATCCCCTTCAAGCTTCTAATAAAAATTAATTGGGGTACCGGCAAGGAATGGTGGGGAAAAATGGAAATTGTTTACCAGTTGTGTCGGCAGCTAGTCACTCCTGAACATGACACTCTTCTACTTCGTGTTGGGTTGGGATATCCTCACTTCGTCATTGACCTTCTTGGGTTTTGGGTCATCCACTTTTAGCTTTTCCATTTGATCTTTGCCACATCATCATGACCTCCATTCTTACTGATCCAAAAATATGCCAAACTCCATAGTTGTGTCACTGATATGTTCAAGAGGTAATCCTTCTATAGTTTACACTCATTAATGGATGGCTACAACCATACCTTGGGTTAGATTTTCTCCTTCTTACTAGATGGATGCATCCATAACTTTGATTCATTTACATGATATTTTTCTAGATGGTTGCATCCATACGTCAATTGATGTATTTTTTATTAGAGATTTCAGTAATGTATATGTATCTATGCTTGCTTGTAGGGTTTTCGACAATAGTTTCTAGTTCGACACATCTACTTGTAAATCATTTCACCCCTCACTCTTGTTCGAACTTCACTCTTTAGGGGGCATCTGCTACACAACTTTTTTTCACTATCCTTATACTCCTTGTTCATCGATCCTAGAGGACCTCTACAATCAACCTCATATGCTTTCCCATCATGAAGACCATGCCTTTACATCCCTCTTCATCTGCAGAACATTTTCCTCTTACATCATTTCCAAAGAAAATTCCTTCAAATCTAGTTTTAAAGGTTGGCATTGTACCTCAATTTCTTCCCCATGCCGATCTACATAGTTTAACACTGAGCCTAACATTGATCAACGCTGGTATCTATCCATTACCTGCACCAAATTTTAAATATGGAAAATTATCTTAAAGATTTGAAAGCTTGGTGAATCTTACTTGTCCCTAATATGAAAACTATAAAATATTTGGTCATATTTGTGTAAAAATATTCAAATATATAAAGATTTTATATATAGTATCTATATAACTTTAGCGATATTTAAGGTGAAATAATTAAATACTATAAAACTTGGGCAAATCACTTTTACAAAAAAATAGAAATTAACGAATCGTTTTTTTTGGAAAAAACGTGGAAAATTAGCCCACTTGCGAATATTGGCCCCTAAATTTTTCTTGGTGTTGATCCCCTTTTGGAAAGTTTTTAAAAATGGAGTCGAAGCTTCTAGGTCTAGAAGCTTCATGAACGGATGTCTGGTAAATGGTTAGGCGAGATAGAGCCAAGAGAGTCTGTTTGGGCTCCTTTCCCCTATTAAAATGGAACAACCAAAAGAGATAAGACCTATCCCATCATAATAGGATCCATATCTCCTCTCTCAAAGCTATATAAACTCCTCCTTTTCCAACCTAAACTAGTTCATGAATAGCTAATAAAGGAGTTTGAATAACTAGCAAAATATTGACAGCTTTAGCCTTCTAGTTTCTGTTTGTAAAGGTAGAATAAGCTTGTAGTGTGTTTGGTTTGGAACAAAGAGGAAAAAGCCTTGAACTTCCATTTCTTGAGGTGAATCATGAAATCCTAAAAGTGGTGTTGGAACTCGGACATGTCGAATGAGACCTGCAACGCTAAGGCAAAGGTTGTACATTCTTTTTTGTCATAATAAAACAACCAATATTTTGTTTCCTATATCAATTTCACATGGTATTTGATAGCTTAAGACTCCTTAACGTCTTAAGTAGTTTGAATTTATTGTATGCTATCATGTGTGCTTTATTTTTTTGTTTATTTGTTTCAGGGGCTTGATTTAACATTAAGGAGCTAATCGATGGAGCAAAAACACAAGGACTTCATCAAACAAGGATTAGAAATACAAGAGGTAGGATCATATCCATTCCCAATCTAAGGGAACTTATGTCAAACTGCCTTGTTTGTAGCTAGACCCTCTCCTATGGGCTAGAGGGATTGTCTTTGTCTATAGAGAGAATTTTCCTACTCCACACTGAGACTTTTGGAGGACCTTAAAGAGAAGTTGGAAAGTCACCTTCTGATGTCGTGGGTGGAAATAGTTGGAAAGGGGGAATCTTAGATGATGGTGGAGAAAGGCACACCAATATTATCATATGGAATATATGTCCATTGAGGAGATATGGCCAATGGATCAAAAAGTGGATTCAGAGGGAATTGTACAAACCTCTGTGGACTCTCAGGAGTTTCTGGATCAGATTCCTGAGATGATGAGTCTTGAGGTGGAGGACAACAAGCAAGGGACTGAACACTTGGGATAATTCCAAGTGAAATACCTTGTTCTTCAAGTGAATATGAAATGTGAGAATGAACTCCTTATGATGACCCTTCAATTTCAGATGATGAAGTGGAAATGTAAGGTGAACTCGATGGTTCAGCCACAATGACCTTCTTTCAAAAGAAACAAGAAGGGGTAGTTGATTTGAGCCTATGATTAAAATTTACTATTAATCAAGCAATATGAGGCCAAGGATAATTGCATAGGTAAGTCATGTTATTGTGGGTAGTTAAATTTTAGAACTTAAAAACAAGAAATAAATAAAAAAGGGTGTACTAGGCAACTGGATTTAGCAAGTCTCCATGAATCATTATATACACCTTAACCGAAACCAAGGAATTAATGTACGATGATCAATCTCCATGAATGTTATGTTTGGTGTATCATGTCTACAAGTCAGCCAAATCGGTTACCTGTGGCTAAAGGATAACAACCTAGTGGGGTCTCCCAATATACACTTGATGGTACTAGGAGCACAACTCTGTGTTACCGTTGTCTGACGCATAATCATTCAGTTAGAGTGTTCCGATATAATTTCCATATTAGAGTGCCTATGATATATCGAAGAGTACTAGAGAACCTCCAACATACTTCTGTACTAGAATGGGATTTCACCCTGTTAAACCGACATCGACAGCTAGAACAGATAGGAAAGATAAAGCTTGCAATGCAATTTTATTAACAATTTGATATACATTTATAGTACATTTGGTGACCGTTGGGATTCAGATCCCAAGGTCTCTTGGACTGCTTTGTCCATTCGGCTTCCACACTAACCCTTTAGGATTAGGTGTCCAACATTCCCCCCCTTAATCCGAAGGGTTATATATGAGTCCAAGAAAAGAGTTGTAATACAAAATGTGCAATAATGCATGGTAGCACTAGGCTGAATGTGCTCTATGAAATGTTGGTTAAAAAGGGCGGTGGTTTAAGGATAGCCACCAACACTGGAATGCTTAGTGCAGTTCCCGAAACTCTTCCAAACTCGCAAGAAGCTGTAAGTCTTCTGCTAGAGGAAGTGATCCTATTGTTTTAAAGAGGGAAACCTTCAACCATAAAAGGGAGGCCTCACCCCACATAAAAGGTAAAACTTCAACCTATAAAAGGGAAGTCTCAACCTGTGATGGTTTAAGGATGACCAACAACTTTGGAATGCTTATGCAATTCCTGGAACTCTTCCAAAACTGGCAAGAAGCTGTAAGTCTTCTGCTAGAGGAAGTGTTCTCAATTTTGTCTCCGGAACTCTTCCAAAACTGGCAAGAAGCTGTAAGTCTTCTGCTAGAGGAAGTGTCCCACATCACTAACTGAAGGCATGTTCAGGCATCTTTGTCTCTGGCTACAACTCTGAAGCTGGTGTGGCAGGTTGTGGCTCAGGCTCGCTTGATGTGGCTTTGAAGCTTGTAGATGACCATCATTTCCCCCCCTGTCAGATACAAGGTGAGAAGATGGAAAAAACTCAACCGCAAGATTGTTCAATATTCTGGAACAAGTTCTGACATGTGTTTGGAATATCTTCTTGGCTGTTGATGCCCATTGCCAAGAAGCGATCCATCCTAGATGAATCTT
>APFE031443645.1:14767-28297 GCA_000404065.3 Pinus taeda
AGCAGGTGAACTGTCACGAATGAAACCAGCACTCTGAAAATGGATGGGCTTGGTGTAGTCTGGAATATGAAAGGACAAGTCCTTGTCATATCCAAGACCGGTTCTGTGCTTGTTGTGGACAAGCTATTCCCAAGGTCTAATGATGGGCTTGGGAAGTGCAGACTGGACTTCTGCATCTGCATTTACAACTGCTGCTTTATTTGAATGAACACGAACATTATTGTCTTGTTGTTTATGGGAGTCTATTTCAATCTTCTGAACAGAAACAGGTTCAGAAAGATGACTCCATTGCTGTCGTTCTTCTTGCTGTAGCTTTGTCTCAAGCTGCGAAAACTCAATATTTTCATGTGCAATTTGCAGAGAGGTTTGGATGTCAAAGAGAGTTTCTTTGTTAACTTTGACTATCTCATCAACAGTGGAATGAATTAGGATATTCAATAACTTTAATTCATCTTCAAGTCTGGCCATTTTTCTTCGATGTCACTTAAAAAACACAACTAAGGCAGCAGCAACAGAAAAATAATATTGTACTCTTACTACAAGATCTGAAAAAAAAATGTGAAGATGAGCACTGTCCTCAACTTCAAACTTCAGAGCATCTGGCTGCTATGGAAATCATGCGTCTTAAACATATAATTATTTTGCAAAACAAGATTAACAGTTTTGATACGGCACCAAAGAAGCTGTAGAACATAAATCTGGATAATCAGCAACAGACAGGAAAATGAAGCGACTGAAGCTACTGGGTTTTGCAATTGTGCATCTCAAAAACAATTATGTTACACACAAGGACCAATCTCTCTTAATATGGTAATTGCACTTGCTAGCTAAGATTTCTCCATTTGAAGTGGTAACTCCTTCAGCAAATATTTCAAGATAAAAGCTATTCCAGTCTTCAGAGTTGATGCTATAATACAATTTATCACCTTGCTCTTTCAACACTTTAATATAAGACGCCAGAATATTTTTATTTAAAGAGCACAATTAACCAACTTAATCAATACACTGCAAACAAATTGAGCAACTTTGCCTATTCTCTCTCTTGACCACCACGGCTCTTGTGACGGATTATTAATGTGTTTCCAACATACCTGTGGAATTTCACCTCTTTCAAGCCACAGTACTGATTTTGACATAATCTATATGTTTCATAATAAACACTGTCTAGTGATTCAATTATTTTGTAGACTTCATTTTTCATATGCACTTTTTGTAGTCCAATAACAAAAGCAAATTCACTGCTAACAACTTCCCAATATAGCTTTAGTAGTCTGCAATTGTAAAATATGACAATGTTTGTAGGAAAATAAAGATTATAGATACACACTAGATCTGAAAAATCACGATCTGGAGATTCACTGGCTGAAGAGATCTATTCGGTACACAGTGCCTACACTGGCTCTCTCCATGGTGTTTCCTTGATTCAACCCCATGCATTGACAACGACTTCTGTATGTAGCCTCTGATACAACTTGAGAAATTTCATAGAAAACCCAACAACATTTATCAGGCACTGTCAACGTGTACAAGGAGGCTACCTTCTGGATCCTTTTATTTAATCAGTTTCAAATTTAACAACTAAGCTGGTAATTTCTTGAAATTCTGCTCCACCTTGGTTATTTGTGTCCTTGACTCCATCACATTTATTGAAGAAACAACCCCATCACTCAGCTGAATCCTCCTCCTCACAGATTCTGGAGCTTGCGGGCAATGAGATTACTAAGAAAGAAACTATGGCATTGGAAGACTGCCTTGGTTTGAAAATAATTCTTACAAACATATTTTAGTACTTGGAAATATTAATGTCGATGAAGTAAATGCATTGCCAGGAAAATCAATTGATAAGAGTTCAGTAAAATGCATATTCTTGCTAGCAGAGACAGGGAGGGGTTGGCTGACGAAACAAATCTATTGGGCCCAAGTCGTCGAGTGGCAACAATTCTCAAACACGTTCTTCGCCACTTTCTCATTATTCTTCCTAAATCCACATGAAAGGAGTCCACGTTTGAACGGCATGGAGTGCCCGGATGATATGCAATTACGGTTCATATCAATTCCCAGAAATAGAAGACAGAGCAACACCAGTTCCAATTTTATTTGCGTGTCCCGAAGCCGATGGCTACTATGTGTCGTTTTCGCGCAGAGACAACTAATGGCGTGGTGGGTCACATAGAAATAAGTTGAATATATTTATAGTTAACAATGCGAAGCGAAATAGTTTGTGAATGAGTCGTAGGACGAGGAGCACCACTGTTGATTAGACAACGCTTTCACCAGAAGGGATTGAACAACCCTATGATACCAGACGGGTCTCAAAGATGAGCACAGGAGAGCTAGTTCGAAGATAATGAGGGGATATCTCACCGTTTTCAAAAAATTAAACCAAAACAGCATATAGCACCCAATTTTGGGCTCTCACGAACCAGGGAGACTAAGGACGAAAGCGGTACACCTCTCCAAGAATTTGTTTTAATAGAAAAAATAATAGTGATGAATACCTGTCAACCCAGGCGTTTCACTCAGCAGCGTGCAGGCCAGGCGTTTCACTTCTGACACCATTTGGTATGCAGTCTTCACGCAGGGAGGCGTTCTTCAGGCACTCTCTCAGATGTTAGGTATGCAGCGACAGGCATTCTCTCAGATGTTAGGTATGCAGCGGTAGCGTTTCTTTCAGGCAGACGTTTTTTTTCTTCAGAAATTAGGTATGCAGTTTTAGGCAGGCAGGCAGGCTGGCTTTCAGGTAATGAAGACTGGGCCAACACTATTCAGGGCAACTCAAGTCAGTTTCTCAGGGAAAACAGGCCACACATTATGGCTCTGATACCATGTTAAACCGACATGGACAGCTAGAACAGATAGGAAAGATAAATCTTGCAATGCATTTTTATTAACAATTTGATATACATTTATAGTACATTTGGTGACCGTTGGGATTCAGATCCCAAGGTCTCTTGGACTGCTTTGTCCATTCGGCTTCCATGCTAACCCTTTAGGATTAGGTGTCCAACACACCCTCAGGATACAAAATAGGTAGTTAACAATAACTGCTACATCTCTAGCCTAGACCTCTAAATGTTTGTGTTAATTTCCAAATCCTCCTTATGTTAATTCAGTAATTTTTAATGTTGTTTTTGAATTATGTTTCAATTTTTGGCTCAAACAATGTCACCTAAATACTGGAATGAAACTATATGAGAAAAGTAAACTTTTCATTTCATTGAAGTCTATACTAACAAGGGAATAGAGTTTAATCAATTAATGCATCAAACAATATGCCTCCACTAACTTTTCCAAATGCTATATGCAAAATCACTATACTTCACTTTCACAACATGCAATATATTGAAAGAAAAAATGACTTCTACTTTACTAAGATGCACTTTAACTAACTGACCTTCTCTTGGATTTTTGGATGCTCCAATGTAAATAAGCTTCAACAAAAGTTAAAAAAAAAGGAAATTTTTGATTCAAAATCTCCCAAAGCAAATGATGCACCAATCAAAGAAACACCAAAACCCAAAGCATCCAATGAAAATGCCTTTCACTTTCTCTTTTTAATAAACAAATGAAATCATGTTAATTTGTAAACCAAATAATGTAATCTATGTTTGGTGAATGACAAAGATGAATTTCAAATGCAAGATAACCTAGTACAAATGAAAAGAAACTTTGTAAAATACAAATTGAAACTAATGAAAATTAATGTTTCAAATGATTTGACCAAATTATCAAACCTAAACTATTAGTAAACCACGGACTCAATGACACTTACAAGTGGAAAGTGACAATAAGATGACCTATAAACCCTACAATCAATACAATTGCACTCGAACACCTAAAAGTTAAAAAAGGTAAGAATTTTTTAATGAAATCAGGTAATCAATCAAAACATCAATAAATCCATTCATGCATGACAAAACAACACCTCAGGGGCTCAAACACATTGGGTTTTCATAGCAAAACCCTAGGCTTTTTGCTAATCTCAGAGATTTTCATGGTTGTTATGGCCAAACTGGCACTAAGCAGGGGATCAACATGACTATTTAAATAAAAGGTGCATAGACAATGTGATTATAAGAGAAAAAATCACATTGGGCAAGGAGTAAGGGAAAAAATAAAATATTTCCACAAACACTTCCATACTTAGAACTCTAAGGTAGCAACTAGTAATTGTGTAGAGGTATGCAAACTCAAACTAACTAAGACCACTATGGTCCGTCGAACTGATTAAGATATTAGTTGATAAAAGAGGATGAAAGGGTTATATATTCCCTAGTGGAGTCACCATTTCTTTTGAAGGTAAATCCCCTCTGTCCGCAGAGCGGGTCTACCTTCACAACAATAGTTAGCAATCAAAATTACATATCTCTATATTTCATGAGATTCACTTCAACAATAGAAACTTCATGAAGTGAAATCATTCATCTAAAGTAATACAAATCTTGTTGAACAACTTGTTAGAAATATAGTTACAACATATGTTGGCATTATGGATAATGTGTTGTTCTTGGTGGAAAAAGACATAATAAATATGTCAACATGATTGGAATAGATGTTACAAATGTGATGAATAGAGAAATGCCACTTTAGAGATAGATGAATGTTCAATATGAAGTTTCAGAAAGTATATGTGGATCCTATGTAGAAGGGTTGCGTACATACATAGGTATTGTGAAGAAACATTGCATACATACATAGGTATTGTGATTAAATGTTCCATACAAAATCGGCACCATGGTAATGTGTATAACAGCGGTCTTTACCATGGTATTGGCCCATACTAATGAGTGCGATAATTTTTATTTGATCCCATCAATAATACTGATGACATTAATAAGCGATTGGACTAAGGTATTGCTAAGGGTAAGGATATATATGGAGATGGAGATAAACGTTTTTGTGTGTGCAAGTAATTTGATATACGTGTGTGATCTCATTTGGAACAAGTGTGCACCAAGAAGCAAGGAGAAGTCTCAAATCTAAAAGATTCACAGATGTGTTGACATATATTCTTGATTGATTTTGATGTTGAAAATGTTTAAGTAGCCAACATTGAAAGATATGTCGTTATAATGATGTTGTCATCTAAATAAATTATTCAAAAGTATCTAGTGTTGACATTGAATGTTACAAAGTGTGAAAGGAAGATCTAAACAACGCAGACATTATTCTGGAGCATAAAACTATTGATCTATTCAAGCGTGTAGTAGTGGGTAGTGGATTCACTCAAGTGAAATCGAGGTTTATTAGTCTTGCCACGTTGAGGAAAGATGAGAATTGATTGGAGCAGCGTATATGTTCAGGCAAATAGAAGGGGATAGAATATCCATTCTAGTGAAAACTGAATTTATTTCTCGTATTGATGTGTACGGTAGGAATTGCTTTCTATTTTTTCATGAAGGTTCATTGCAATTCATGTGAGTGTGAATTTACTTGATGTTGATGCCTAAATATATGTAGACAACATGTTATGCTTTGGGGACCAGATCTCAACATTAGCAGTGTAGGAATTAAGAAAAAAATCAAGAGTTTATTGTTGGGAGTCTTTATCCCCCTTAAAGGCCCATCTTTATCACCTTTATTTGATCTCCGCCATGTGAATCTCTTTTTCCTTTCTGAGATTTGCGCTGCATGAATCTCTCTGCACTACGCGAAGCTATGTAGCATGGAATCTAGATCTCATTTCGAGACTCTGGAGCAATAGATCTATGTTCCAAATTTATTTTCCACAATAGATCCATTGAAATCTTAGAATAGGATTATGACTTGAGTTTTCCAATCTCTCTTCGGAAGAAATACGATGAATGGTGATTCGGTGAGAAATTCTTCATTCATGAAAACTGCTACCAGCAATGGAGAGAAATTGGAATCATCAGCCCCTTCAAGCATCATTGTCTTCCTATGTTAAATTCTTTGGCAGTTCCTCTCCTCTAGCATGAAGACCTCTAGTACACATCGAATTTGTAGTTCTGCTGTGACAACCAGATATGGCCAACTTTCGTACTGCCATAGACAGATTCGACTGCCTAAGGAATATCTTGGAGCACAAATTCCCCCGCGTCAATGAGTCCCACATCCATTACGGGTGAGACCATTAATTATGAATCATAATTCAAAAAGCATTGGCATTGTTGATTGGTATACTTGATTTTTTTTACATCTTTTTTGGGTTTTGGGTTTGGGTGTGGTGTAAAATGAAAAAAAAAAAAATTATGAGAGATTGTGATGATGTTTGTGTGGTTTTTATTGGTTATAAAAAGGATTTATGGTTCTTAAACTAGAAGCCCAAGTGTTTGAAACGTCATTTCTTGTGTGTTAGTAATTTTGGTAATAAAAACATTGGTGGTTTTTAAATTGGAAGCCCCAGTGTCTAAAACATCAATTATTTTGTAGGTTCAAGTAATTTTTTTATCAAATCTTGAGCACATTTAGTATCCATACCTCCATCCTATCAACTAAAGGAGAGCTGAAAGTGAAATATCGGACAGATGGTGGTTGGTCCATATGATGGTTCATTACTTGATTTCTCTTATCACAGAAGCCTAGACGAGCTAAGTTGTCAATATTGTTGATCAGGTAAAGTTCATCAACTATGGTCAGAGGCAGTTACATTTTAAATGGAGGTCAAATGACAGCTCAAAGATGTGGTGGTGAAATAGTAGAGTTTACAATATTCCAGAGTGGATGTGAGTGCTGATGAAGACCACTCGCACAGATATCATATTTTTGTTGTAATATTTTTTCCATATAAGCATTAAGGAGGTTGTTGGAAGTAATGCTTCCATGTCATGTGTCTCACATGTATTACAAGTTGTCAATGAGTATTCTAAGGTGTTATTCTAGATGTGGTTGTTTTCCAATATGTGAGTTGTAACGGTGATCTCGTTTTGTCAAAGTCCGTAATTTATGTCTTATATATTTGTACATGTGATGATCAATAAAAGTATGGAAGAGTGCTTTTTGTTGTGTGTAATCACTCTCTAGGCTCTCTCAATTTTTCTAGTAAAAATTCCACGCAACCTGGATTTTATTAGGCAGAATCCAAGGTCTTGCACTCTGTCTCAACTCAGTTAATGTACAAATTATAACATGTGAACGGATGTGTTGAAGTTGAACATGATAGAAAACCACCTGATTACCAATCAATGACGTAAATGTTAACACATATGAGAGAAACCATCAGCAATGATAATGGATCTCAGGGTACAATCAGTACAATGTATGAATATGAATAGTGAAGTTGAAGTTGAACACCCATGGAATCATCTGATCGAAGGTAAATTATATAAACCTATCGTCGAATGCGAAGAAATTTTCATTGAGGCACACAAGCTCTAATGTACTTGAAAGGATTTTCTAGATCATCTTCCTTGATAATGAGTCGAAGTCGACAGGAACTGATTTGTCGAAGGTGGGCCATAATGAATACCACATCATCGAGACTAAACAAAATGATGTAGTAGATTATATAAGTGTGATCCAACACTGTGGTAGAAAGTTAGATATTGTATGAGCGGTAACGAACTACACATATGACTTCTCTTTAACATATAGCCAACACGACTCGGGATTTTGGTAGTATTTCACTCAACATAGGCTCAAAGGTCATGATGATGAAGTGGTATAATGAGATTATAGGCAAAATAGATTTTCCAAACCCAAGAAGGAAAGTGACTAAGTGAGGATGTCCCATATTCGACATGAGAAACAGATGAGTGTCATGTTCAAGATTGAAGTTCTTCCTTTACAAAAAACAAGAGATGATCACTTTCTCTTTTGCCCCCATCATTTATGGCGAGTACCCCATATATTTTTTTTATCGGAAGCTTTAAGGGGATAGCATATGCTTGCCATCAATTTCATCCTTTAGATGAATCCATCATCATAGGTTTTATGAGTCGTAGGAAGGAGAAACTTGTTCTTATGACAGTGACAAGTCCTAGATCGTTTATGTTTTACGAGTTTGATGAAGGTGAAACTCAACATTCTCTTCATGTTTAGAGAGTTTTAAAAAGAAGAGAAAAAGAAAACTCGAAAGGTCTGTTTTCATAAATCGTATCTTGAGCTTGAAAAGGAAGAAAAGAATATCCAAGAGAACCTCTTAGCCATGTTTGACTAAGGTATTCCTTTATCGTACAATATTCTACCTTAGTGATCCAAGATCTTTTGCTTACAGATGTATTAAAGAATTACATGCATAAATTGTAGCTTAAACATAGAAATTTAATGTGCACATGAGAGAAGAGGAGAAACACATAAATCATGAAAGAAGAAAAGAAACCTCATAATGGAGTTTATCCAACTTGGACTACGTCTCTAGGCCCTGCTCGATCAATGGCGAGGCCTTCATTCATTAAGTGGCATGAGAAAGAAGAGTACAAGCATCAAGTAAAAAAACGCATTTTATACCTCCATACTGAAAAATGGCCAAAACATTCATAACTCTAATGGAGAAACAGATAGCACCATTGCGGTCATGGCATTGAGAAATGCTGAAACCATATAAAAGCTGTCAAAATATGACAAACTGAAAATACGGCCCACCTACAAAATAACTTGCCTCAAACTACATGTGCTCTCCTCCTCTACCTAGCCACACTCATGATCTGAGTTTAGATAAAAAAATGGTGGGCGAACTTCTCAAGATCTCCGTTGGGCAGAGTGGTTATGGATCCATTTGTTACGGAGGAGGTCGGATGGTCAATCCCTGCCTCCTCCTTTTTTTTACATCACAAAATTTCTAAATTAAAAGAAAGGTTGGGTTGGGCTCGCCTTGGGTGCCCCGCCCACCTCACCTGCCACCAGCTCCAACAAAGTCCATACATTGCATTTTTTGTTTTAATGGGGATTGGGTCCGTGCCCCAATGGTCGGCCTACCACCTAAAATTTTGCGTGGAGTAATGGCGGTGCTTGGATATGGTCATGGTTGGGTCTGTGCCCCAAGGGTCAGCCCACCACTTGATCACAATGGTTCCGTGGTTTGGGCTGAGGGGCCGGGGGTAGTGGCCTGCCCCTCCATTAATAGCTATATGAATAAGGTTTGGGGTGGCAGGGTTAGTGGCCTGCCACCATTTTTATAAAAAAAAATTGTTATTAACAACAATATGAGTATTTTTTAAAATCCTGATTTTAAGAAATTTTATCAAGGCGACAATTTCGCCCATAATCTGGTCGGAGTTGGCCAGATTCCATCCGCTGGAAAATTATAAATTGTGTCTCCATTAATCTTGCTCAATCAGCAAAAGTCAACCAAACTTTTCCTACCTCTATCTCCTTCATCTAGACTTGGATTGGAGTGTTGTTCACATTGGAATCAAGGCGACAAGAATTTGATTTGATGTCAAGTTAATCATCTTTCTGCCACATTGAATTTTGAGCCTTTTCCATGCCAGTCATGTCTAGAGATCCACCTGGATCAATCCTCCCCATTGAGGAGATTTTGGACCATGAAAATCTTTATTAGGCAATTGGCAAGTGAGGGAATTGTTCGCTCACTCTTTCTTTTTCCAGCCATTTTGCCTTCCTGGGGTGCATCACCTTGAAACCAAATTGAAAGTATTCCACATCCCCTCTTCATGAAGTTATGGTTCTTCTATCAAGGAAGATGTCTTCAGGTAACTGATTGATATACTCTACTGCAAAGTCATCAACTGCAGGAACTGTGTCTGCCTCTTCGGTGTCCATAATCAATGGTGGCTCATACAACTTTAAGTTTTCCACATTCACTATGGAGTACATTTGCATATATGTCATCAAATCAAGACATAAGGCATTGTTCCCAATCTCCTCTAAGATGGTGAATGGACCATACTGGATTGGTCGCAACCTCTTCCCTTATCCCTTCATTATGTCCTTGCTGATATGGAATGACACTTTGTCACCCACTTGAAATTGATGGTCGACTCGGTGCTTCTCATGTTGAGCCTTGTACCTGGCTTGACTTTTCTCCAATTTCTCTTGTACTGCTTGGTGAATCAACTGGATCCACTGAGTGAACTGCTATGCTTTGTCCCTATCATCACATCAACTGGAGTCATCTTCCCTTCCAAAGACCATATCAAAAGGGTCTTTCGGCAGGTAGCCAAAAAATGTCTCAAATGTTGAACGATGCATAGATGAGTGCACTGCTCAGTTGTAGGAATGCTACACATATGGAGGTTTCTCATCCCACAATTTAGGATGTTTCCCACAATAGCCTCGCAACAAGTGTACGACGGTGCTATTGAAAACCTATGTCTATCCATTAGTCTGTGGATGGAATGTCATGCTTCTTTTCAACTTGGTCTCCATCATCTTCCACAAGCTGGTCCAAAACTCTCCGAGAAAGTGAGAGTCCCGATCTGACATAATCATTGTGGTCAACCCAGAATGAACCCAAACATGCTAAGAGAAAATATAAGAAGTCTACTCTGTAGTGATATGCCTTTTACGAAGCATTAAAATACACATCTTACTTAGACAGCCAAGTATGAGATATAAAATAGTCATGACATTTTCTAGACAAAGGCAAACCTCCTACAAAATCCATCAATATAGTTTCCCGTGGACGACTCAGAATAGGGAGTGGTGTGTAGAGCTCGAGTTTTCTATTATAGCGCTTTGAAATAGAACACATCACACATATATTTACATAGCGAGTCACAATGTTCTTCATATGAGGACAAAAACAAAAATCTTTGTACATGACACAAGGTTTTTTCGACACCAAAATGTCTAGACACAGACGAGGTGTGGGCCTCTGAGATTACATGTACCCTTTCTCCTATGGGTATGCACAATTTACCAAGGTGATACAAGAGTTTCCCTTGCAAGTGATAGCTATCCACCTATGAACCATGGGTTAGTTCTTCATAAATCTCCTTAAAGTCATCATCGTTAGCACATTGTTCAACATGACTTTCAAAAGATAGAGAAGAATTATGAAAAATAACAGAAGCAGAAATAGGAGGGCGAGATAACATATTGACCACTTTATTGCTAGTGCCCTTCTTATACTTTGTTACTGTTGAAAATAATACTGAGAGGGGGGGTGAATCAGTATTATCAGGATAATTATTCTTTTTCTAAACAACTGATATACACTACTTCAATTTAATAAACCAACGTATGTATGCGATTATGCAGAAGGAAACCCGCGTATACAGAACATGCTTTTACTTTACTTAATCTTTCAGATGATGATTGTTAGTCAGTGATGCAGAATCAAGTAACAGTATCCAGAGACAGTAAAACAGAGAAGAAATGCAATCAGACACAAGAACACAAGATATAAGGTGGAAACCCAATGTGGGTGAAAACTACCTGCTGCAATTTGTCTCTATCTTCCTTTTAAATTAGAAAACTTATTTTACAATGTACTGGAGCAGCCTCTTTACCAGTACACAGGCTGCAACCTGCAGAGAGCTACAACTCTCTCTCGTTCTCCAGTTTCTCCTGGAAGGGAGCAACAACCTCCTTTAGCTTTTGCACTAGCCAAGATACTAGTACGTAGGTGCTGGCCTACAGAAGGCTACAACCTTCTCTTTCTTCCAGGGACCACTTTTCATCAATTTTCAAACTGGATCCATGAACATCAAACAATCATCAAGAATCAACCAATCTCCTTTTCACCAATTAGATCTAAAACAAGTAGATACTTCTCTAACAGCTGTACACAGAACACTGTACCAGAAACCACACAATAGAAACAGAACCCAAAACACAGCAGCGATAAGCAGAAACATCTAGATCACAACTTAAAGCATATACGTGATTTCAACCGTCTGCAACTTGCGTGCATACGCATCTTCGTATGGAACAACCTATGTATACGTGACTTTACTTCCCCTAAACTGCGTGTATACACGCCTGTGCTTTACTGAACCTGCGTACAGATCTATAAAGGACAACACACTCTTCCAGATATTCAATCACTAATTATCAGACTTATAGATCAGACAAGCGCCACATCAAGCAGATCAAAATCATACAGAGATACTACCATTTAGGCTTAAAGATTATGACCCATGAATAGACCTTATCCTTCTTTTTGCACTAAGATCCCTCCTTCCTTCAGATCCAGATCTGTGTCACCATCCAATATACCAGCTCTAGCACTTTATCAGTTCTTCAATAATAATCTAGATGTAATTTGTCACAAGATCTCCTTCCTCTTTTATAGTCCTAGGCCTTCCCCAATACCATGGTTCAAAACCATAACATTTCAATACCATGAACCCAAAACAATGGATCGACACAATTGACGAGACACCATGGTCCAAAACATAGGTTCAAGTTCCAAGATCTAACTGCCATGGACCAAAAGAATGATCACCAACAAATACGCACTTTTTTAAAGTATAACCCGCGTGTATACGCACCTTCGTCTAGATGAACTTGCGTATATGTCTTTTTCTACTTTCTGAGTGCCTGAACTGACATCTGTTATCAAAGAAGGTTTCCATCAAGGACAACACCTGTGCCATAGCTCCAAACATATGCCATAATGCCAACAATCTCCCCCTTTGGACTTGATGGCAACACCAAGATCCAAGATCATTCTCCCCCTTTGTCGTCGAGGGCAAAGGGTTGTGCTCCCCCTGAGTATATGCTGAAATTTTCTGTGCTGACCATGCTCCCCCTGACTGTAGGCAAGATCTGCAAAAAGGGATGTTCTTGAAGAAGAACCGAGACTTAGATAACAATACAAGACCTTCCTATCACCATAAGACTTAGTACATACATCCATCACCCAACCAAGTGGGGATCATCCATCCAACTGAGTGGAATACATCAGAAATTTACATATGATGACCAAAAATATTACATCTTCATCCCAGGCATAGTGGGGAAACTAATATAGGCCGTTACATGACCTTGACACCATATAAGAAAGAGATACATGACATAGAGACGAATATTGAAGACATGACTTATAAAAGTCATCAACAACTGATAGCAGCAGCAACTGACAACGATCATTCAGATCAACAACCAAGATTTCCTTCTGTTCGCATTCTGCCTTTGTTCTACCTGAAATCAACAACAGCTATGGACTAGAACCAAAAGCTTCTAAACTAATGCCAACATTGCATAATTAGAAGATTATCTGCTCCCCCTGAACCTGTGCTGGATGGTCTCTGTCAGACCCTTATCAAAATATCTTCAACCAGAGCCTGCTCCTTCTGATATCCAACAAACCTTCATATACACGACTGTCTTTGTAACGACCTGCGTATGTACGCGGATACTCCTTATCCAACACGCATACACCCAATTTTCTCTGAAATGTTAACAGCAAGATGATACATTCACGACTCCCAACTTCTGTCTGAGATATTCAAAAGTTTCCCTGGGCAGTGGTTTGGTGAAGATGTCAGCAACTTGTTCCTTAGAAGGAACATACTCTAATTTTACCTTTTGTTCCAACACTTGTTCCCGAAGAAAGTGATACTTGATCGGTATATGCTTGGTCTTTGAGTGCATGACAGGATTTTTTGAAATGCTGATTGCACTTGTATTATCACATAAGATGGGGATAGGTGGTGTACA